>JAUTXX010127568.1:0-16083 GCA_032273605.1 Panulirus laevicauda
TTACTCGATCAAACCACCTCACACCACATATTGTCCTCAAACATCTCATTTCCAGCACCTCCACCCTTCTCCGCACAGTTCTATCCATAGCTGAGTATACTTATCTAACTAAAATGCAATTCTGCCTTAATGAGTTATGTGATGTGATTTTTTTCTAGTGCATGAAAGATGTACTGACCTCAGTACCAGTAACTCCAAGGGCTGCTTCTATATTGTGAGTCATACGATAGGGTACTTTCTCTGGAACACGAAGATTCTTACCCTTTTCAAAGCATACATTGTAATCAATGTGAACCACCTGGAATAAATACAAAACAAGATTATTAAGTTACATCAAGTAAATTTTGATTTAAGAAGCACAGGTATGTGCAAACATACATACATACATACACACTCCTATGAGTCCACGGGGAAAATGGTATACACACAAACATATAAAAGCATCACAGCATCTTTCACTCAATTCTTCCATCTACAATTTAGTTTTTCAACTTATTTCTTGGCTTGAAAGCACTATCATCTTATCACTGTTCCTTAAATTCAAGTTTTTCATTTATATTAATTAGCAAATTTTTGGTATTTACTTCATTCTATTACTTTTCCTGTAGGGTCTCTATGTGTAGGTACAGAAAAACTGTTGGCTGCCCTATGTCCTCTTTCTTTTCCTTCATACTTGTTTGCTGTTTCCAGAGTTTGTGAGGTAGTGCCAAGAAGATACAAATAATATGCCTCAATACTCACATCCATTCTCTGTCACTTGTAATACACTGAAAACACAGTCCATTATTCACATCTATACCCCACAGACCTTTCTGTGGTTATACCCCCCAGCCGCATCATTTGTCCTGGTTTGGTCCACTGACAGCATGGTGCTCCCTGTATATAAGTACTCCAATTCACTCCCTCTAGTGCATGTCTTTCAATCTCCTACATGTATAGGCTCAAAGCACTCAAAATCTTTTCTACCCTTCCAACTCATCTGGTCCTCCCCTTCACTTCTGACATATATATCCATTCATCAACCTCTCTTCACTTGTTCTCTCCACATGTCCAAACCATTTCAGCACACCCTCTTCATCTCTCCCTTACCCTATCATCACTTACTCAATCAAGCCTCCTCACACCACATAATGTCCTCTAATATTTCATTTCTAACACATTCATCCTCATCTGTACATTCTTATCTATAGCCCATGACTCGCATCAATACAACATAGTTGGACCGAATATACCTTCAAACATATCCATTTTTATCCTCCTGGTAGTGATCTTTCTTTCCATACATTCCTCAATCCTTCTAGAACCTTCAACTCCTCACCTATCCTATGACTCGCTTCCACTTCCATGATTCCATTCACTGCCATGTCTCTTCCAATGTACTTAAACTCACTTCCTCCAAGTTTTCTCCATTCAAACTCACACCCCAGCTAACCTGTCTCTCAGAACTGCAAAACCTAATAACCCTCAGCTTTCTCCTTTCGGTCACTCTCCCCATCTAAGACACCAACTTCTGGAGTTTCTCACTCGAATCTGCCACCAGTTCTGTGTAATTAGTAAACAACAACTGACTCACTTACTAGGCCCCTCTCATCCCCTTCCGACTGTATGCCTTCCCCTCTTTTCAAGAGCCTTGCATTTACCTCCCTCACCATTGCATCCACGCACAATCAAAGAGCCATGGTGATATCACACACCCATGCTACATACCCATCTCACATGGAACCACTCACCCTCCTCTCCACCCACTTATGCACATATGCTTTACTCTCTTGGTAAAAGCTGATCACTGCTTCTAACAGCTTTCCTCCCACATTATATACCTGTAACACCTTCCATGAAGCATCTCTATCAACCGCATCATGTGCCTTCTACAAATCCATTAATGCCAGATAAAAATCCTTCTCTTTCTGTTAGTATCTCTCGCACACATTCTTCAAAGCAAACACCTGATCCACACATCTTTTGCCACTTATGAAACATATTGTTAATTCCCAGTCTGATGCTCTATGCATGCCATCACCCTCTCAATCTACACTACTCTTCCATACACCTTACCAGCTACACTCAACAAACTTGCCCCATGACTTATTTGTTCAAATTTCTCTTCATTATATTCCAATCAGTTCACCTCCATTCATTTGTATATAGTACCTAAACCTCTTTGCAGTTTTTCCTGGGTACTGTAAAGGACTGCTGAAGGAATTACATGACCAGAAGGCTGAAGTGGTGTGGTTGGGAAGAAAAGGTATGAGGAATGAGTCAAAGTAAACATTATGGTAAAAACAGAGGTCATGATGGATGGGATCATGTTCAAGTTTCTAAAGAGATGGGGTGACAGTAATGTTCAGTGGTTTTGCAGGCTTTCTGACACCTTTATGGTCTAAGGTGAGGTGCCAAAAGACTGGCATAATACTTGTGTAGCACTATTGTATAAGGTCAAGAGGGATAAAAATGATGAGTATTCAAATTATAGATTTATATGCCTGTTAAGGATACCTGTAAGGTGTTTGGGGTACTTGCAACTAATCATCTCATTGTGGTTCAAGAAGTGGTAGAATATATGTGGCATTCTCTTTACAGTATTATGAGAAATATTTCTAAACAGAGAAGGATCAGTGTGTAGAATTCATGGATCTGGGAAGGCGCAATGAATATACAGCCTGGGAGGAAAACTAATAATGCAATGAAAAGTTTTGTTGGGAAAGAAAGGCATGTATGCAAGCAGGAGGGGACAAGAGTGTGTGGTTGCCTGTGAAGTCCAGTAACCCCAGAACTCATCACCTTGTATGTCCAACTATGATAGTTGTCTGTCATCATCATCTGTATCCCATAAAATCTCATCTAATCATATGGAATAACAAATGAGTAGAGCCTGCATGGGGAAGTTTGCTGTCCTCTCTTATGTTTTTTCCTGGTGTCTGAACCTTAGGGATATTTGTATGGGTTAACTCGAATTGCAGCAGCATCTGTACCTTGGTCATGGACATTTACTGGGAGTGTGCATGGCTGATGCACATAAATCTGCTTAATATCCCAGAACTACATGATCCTACATAAAGTTATAAATGAATACAGAAGACAACATTCAGTCAGCTGAAAAAAACATTAAGTAATTTCTACATAAAACTTGTTCCACAAGACAAAAATATCTTTCATGAGAGATAATTGCACAGAAATTCAGAATACTAAAGATATGAGATATTGGAAACATTAGAAATATTGTCATAAAATAATGAAAATGAAAAATGTTTAATAACCCTTTCAATTAATCACAGATTTCAGATATAAGAAACTAGCCTGGTGACTCACCTCTCCTGATGTTAGGTTGACAAGAACATTATCCAGATGTCTGTCTCCAAGTCCAATGATATAACCAATAATAGACATAACTGCAGTTGAGATAGAGTATGTCTGTGTCAAACGCCACCAATCCCCAGCACTCACACTGCACATCCATAACTCCCTGTGATTATATGAAGAAAAAATCAATGAGTGTAACAAGTAAGTATTCTTAATATAAAGGGGCCCAATCTGTGAAATGATACAAAACAATGGAAGTATCTGATGAAAATTTTGAAAAGTTGTTGCAAACATGAATGCCAATGCAAAAACAATGAAAATATAAAGACCAGTTCCAGGAATGTTCTGACATAGTCTCTTTACTGAGCTCCCTAAAGCAATCACATCTCAAAAACTTGGCAATTCAAACAGAAAGATTTTATCATCACCCAGAATAGTCTTTAAAACCCTGGCTAAAAACCAGCAGGAACAACTTTAAATTCCAGTCTGGCAGTCAGCTTATAACCAAGCTATTTATCCTCCCCTACAGGGATGGCTAATAAATAGACATCAGGCAGAAGTTAAGCTGTTTGAATGTGTGCTCATGTAATTACCGTCCTTACATTAAAGGGAAGAAGTTTAATACATGTGGGTTTCCTCTCTAAAACAATCTTTATCATAATACATTTAAAAGATTTCAAAACTGTGCACTAACTGTTTCTTCATTTAACAAGTTGCTTTCTTTTAGCACTTCATTACAGTACAAGAATTTCTTTACATTTTTCTTGGACATTTCTAATCTAATTCACTGGAATGCCTTTTAGTGATTACATCTATTTTCATGTTTAAAAGTTTGTCAATGTCTAAAAATGTCAAATTAATTTAAAATCTTGATGGTTATATCTATGTCTTCCCTCTTCCTGGATGAGGTGCAGTGTCTACAATCTTTTCCCAGAATCCCTCCTTCATTTCAGGTACTGTTTTTGTTGCTCTCCACCGAGCCTTCCTCCAGTGGATCCATAATAGTAGTGTCTTTGTCTATGTATCTATATCTCTACCAATTCCCGATAACAACTTAAAGATAATCAAGAATCTGTCTGTGATGATAAGATCACCCTCTACTGATCACTGCTTGCCACCATCTCCACTTATGGAACAAAGCTTACATCACAATCTCAAATTCAGACTTTAAGAAATAGCCAAACCATCCACTTCCTGTTCTGCACTTAGCCCAGCAACAGCTTCAGGACAGTATCTAACAACTTTTTGTCATGCCCTTTTTTTTCTTTCTTAGGTTTCCAGTGGACCTTCTCAACTAAGTACATTCTTTCATCAACAGTTCTTTTCATGGGGGAACAAAAAGTGGTGACTGCAAATACCTCTTCATGGTGAGAGTAAGTGAGCTTGGAAAGGACACCTGTGTGAGGAAGTTCCAGGTGAGATTGAGTGTAGAGTGGCAAAGGGTGAAAGCAACTGATGTGAGGGGAGTGGGTTAGGAATGGGATGTGTTTGGGGAAGAAGTGATGGCATGTGCAAAAGATGCATGTGGCATGAGAAAGGTGGGAGGTGGGCAGATTAGAAAGGGTAGTGCGTGGTGGGATTAAGAAGAAAAGTTGTTAGGGAAAGAGAAAAGGGAGGCATTTGCATGATACATACAAGGAAGGAGCGTAAATGACTGGGAGGTGTATAAAAGAAAGTGGCATGAGGTCGAGAGGAAGGTGCTAGAATTGAAAAAGAGGGCAAATGAGAGTTGGGGTGAATGAGTATCATTAAACTTTAGGGAGAATAAAAAGATGTTTTGGAAGGAGGTAAATAATGCGCATAAGACAAGAGAACAAATGGGAACATTGGTGAAGGGGCAAGCACTAACAAGTGGTGATGATGTGAGAAGGAGGTGGAGTGAGTATTTTGAAGGTTTGTTGAATGTGTTTGATGATAGAGTGGCAGAAGTTGGGTGTTTCGGTTTGGGTGGTGTGCAAAGTGAGAGGGTCAGGGAAAATGATTTAGTTAAGAGAGAAGAGGTAGTGAAAGCTTTGCGGAAGATGAAATCCGGCAAGGTAGCAGGTTTGGATGGTATTGCTGTAGAATCTATTAAGAAAGGGGGTAACTGTGTTGTTGACTGGTTGGTAAGGATATTCAATGTATGTATGGATCATGATGAAGTGCCTGAGAATTGGTGTAATGCATACATAGTGCCACAGTACAAAGGCAAAGGGGATAAAGGTGAGTGTTCAAACTACAGAGGCATAAGTTTGTTGGGTATTCCTGGGAAATTATATGGGAGGGTACTGACTGAAAGGGGAGGAGCAGTGTGGTTTCAGAAGTGGTAGAGGATGTGTGGATTAGGTGTTTGCTTTGAAGAATGTGTGAGAAATACTTGAAAAACAGATGGATTTGTATGTAGCATTTATGAATCTGGAGAAGGCATATGATAGGGTTTATAGAGATGCTTTGTGGAAGGTCTTAAGAGTATATGGTGTGGCAGGTAAGCTGCTAGAAACAGTGAGAAATTTTTACCAAGGACGTGTACGAGTAGGAAGAAAGGAGAGTGATTGGCAGGGGTGTATGATGTCCCCATGGTTGTTTAATTCATTTATGGATGAGGTGCTTACGGAGGTAAATGCAAGAGTTTTGGAAAGAGGAGCTATTATGCAGCGGGTAGGAGGTGAGCGGTCCTGGGAAGAGAGTCAGTTGTTCTTCGCCGATGATACAGCTCTGGTGGCTGATTCGAGTGAGAAACTGCACAAGTCTGTGACTGTGTTAGGAAAAGTGTGTGGAAGGAGAAAGTTTAGAGTGGATATGAATAAGAGAGAGGTTATTAGGTTCAGTTGGTTTAAGGGTCTAGTTAATTGGAATGTAAGTTTGAATGGAGAAAGATAGAAAGAAGTGAACTATTTCAGATATCTGGGAGTGAACTGGGCAGCGAATGGAACCATGGAATCGGAAGTGAGTCACATGGTGGAGGAAGGGGTGAAAGGTTCTAGGAACGATGAAGATTGTGGGAAAGGAGAGAACATTATCTCGGAGAGCAAAACTGGATATTTCAAGGAATAGTAGTTGCAACAATATCATATGGTTACGAGGCATGCACTATAGATAGGGTTGTGCGGAGGGTGGGTGTGTTGAAAGTGAAATGTTTGAGGACAATATATGGTAGGAGGTGATTTCATCAAGTAAGTAATGAAAGGGTAAGAGAGATGTGTGGAAATAAAAGAGTGTGGTTGAGTGAGCAGAAGAGGGTGTGTTGAAATGGTTTGGACATATGGGGAGAATGAGTGAGAAAAGATTGACAAAGAAGATATATGTGTCAGAGGTGGAGGGAACAAGGAGAAGCAGGAGACCAAATTGGAGGTGAAGCCATAGAAAGGTCTGGAGGGGCTTGGATGTGGTTAGGGAGCTGTGGTTTCGGTGCATTACATATGACAGCTAGAGACTAAGTGTGAACGAGTGTAGCCTAATTTTGTCTGTTTCCCTAGCGATACCTCGCTGAAGCAAGGGTTAGCGACGCTATTTCCTTTGTGGCGAGGTAGCGCCAGGAATGGATAAACCTCGCGAAGGGAACGTGTGGTGCTTGTTTTGTCTAACTCCTGGGAACTAGTCTGATGTCCTTCTGGTGTATAAATGGTATGTAACTGGAGGAGACGAAGTGGGATTAGTGTAGCTCATATGATGGAATAGTGTATACCTGATGTAGGACTCGAGTATACCTCATGATGATTAGTGTACACCTGATGTAGGGCTGGTGTGTATACCTTGCCATGTGATGGTGTACACCTGATACATGACTAGTGCATACCTTGTGATGGCCAAGTGTACGCCTGATGGAGGATTGATGTATAAATTGGGATTTACTTGTGTACACCTGATGGAGGACTGGTGTGTACCTTATGATGTTCTGGTTTATATGTGATGTACGTTGTATGTAAATTGTTCCTTACTGGCTTATATGCAACACAAGACTGGCATATACCCTTCGACAAGTCTGACGTAGGATTGCTGCGACCCTAGTTTAGATTAGTGTATACGTATTGTGGGATGTGTATTCGTTGCGCTGAACTGCAGCATAGCTGATAGAGAATTGGCGTATCTTACTACAGGCTTAGTTTAGAACTACCGCAGGACTACGTTAAAGTTTTCCTTGGTAGAGTAGACCCGATGTGGAGCTGATGTAACCTAATGATGTGATGTGAAACTTATGCTGAACTGATGAAGAGTATCGATGGGGCAGGTAAGCCAGTCTTATGCACCAGGGAAGGGCAGTAAAGCAAATCAGTAATAATTCACACTCTGAGAAGAGAGGCAGAGAAGGATGGTGGCGGAAAAATATAGTCACAACATTGTTTCCTGTAGATTTAGCTTCATGTGGAAGATATTTTCATATATCTGTAAACCGTCAATGAAGAATTCTCGGAGATACGATGGCGAAGGCGTATCAATGAGACTTTACGCAGTGAACCATCTTAATGTGCAGGTAACATTAAAGTACAGCGACTATATGAATAATAGAATGCTTCTTTGTGTAGCAGACTGTGGGTCAGGGTTAGGGATGATGATGTTGTATAAGAACTGACGGCAAAACTTTCCTTATCATGTTTGGCTGACTGAAGCTGACATCGAGGACAACTTAGTCCGCCTCAAGTGTCTGTTTGCTGATGATATGGTTATCACGTCCTCGCGCGTCTCTACTGTTGCCTTTTTCCTCTGACTGGCATTCTAATTCAGCTGGAACATAACAGATGGCGCTCTGTGTTCGCCTGTTCATTAGTGAGTGCACATTTGTCAATGATGATTTGCGTGTTACTGTTCGTTGGTGGGTGAGTGCACGTCTTTCAGTGGTAAATGTGTGTAGTTCTGTATAGTACCAAGAGTGTGCACGTCTGTTGGTGGTATGTGCTTCTGTTCATTGGTATGTATGTGCACGTCTGTCAGTGGTGTGTGCGTGTACGACTGTTCATTAGTAAGTATGTGCACACCTACCAGTGGTAGTGTCAATACGCCTGTTCAGTGGTAAACGAGTGCGATGACAATGTCAAGGCCGTCCAAGTGAGGGCTGCAACGCTGCCGACTCCCGCTGGGGGCAGCAGGAGGCCGACCAGACAACTCCGGCCTCTGTGACACAAGCCCGGTACACCTGGGCATACTGTGCCATCATGCCCACGTACCCACGGGGGTAGGGTCAAGCGTCACGATGATATCAGCAACTTTGTGGCCGATCGGTTGAAGTGAAGTAGCATACTGTGTGTGATTACTATTTGTGTGTTACCAGGAGAGAGTTTTATCCGTGTCGCAACTTTGTAATATATGTAAAATCTCTTTGTTCTCATATATTCACACACACACACACACACACACACACAACTTTGCCCAAGCCAAGCACCTATCTAGTCGACCAACCCCGAAGGGAAAACGAACATCTGGGTTGACTAACTTTTTCGCCCAGGATTTGGACCTGAGTGGAACCGTGCGTGAATCATGGTCGACTATGTATGTGTGCATAGTTAAAATTCTATCATTACCTATTTGTGCTATACGGCGAGGGAGATTTACGCTCGTGGGGCTCCCATCTCTTGAATATATTCTACTATCTTACAACTTAATACTATGTATGCTGTGTGCGTTAACCATGTCCTCAGTCATCTTATTCCATTCACTCACCACTCCCACTATGGAAGTACTTCTTCACATTCTTTTCATCAAGATTCTTAAAAACTTTCCTGTTGTGTCCACTGGTTGCTTCCTCCCTACATCTTCATCGAACTGTTTCAAAAGTTTCGTGGTTGTGATCAGGTCACCTTTCACTCTTCTTTCTATCTTAAATGGGTAGATTGCCTTTAGCTTTTCACTGTGAATTAGCTCTCTTAATTCTGATACCACCTTTGTTGTTCTTATCTACACCTTCTCTATTAGCACTTCGTGCTTCTTTCGGTGCGGTGACTAAACTTGAGAAGCATATTCTAGTTTTAGCCTTATGTAGGATATGATTAGCTTGCTAATCAATTGTTTATATACTTGAAAGCCATTCTGATATTTGCCAGAGTTCGTCTCCTTCATTATCGTACTCTTGTGGGTCATTGGCCACAGGTTTGGGACAACGTCACACACACAATCCCAAAGCTTATTTCCTACTATACCCTCTATTCACTCAGATTTGATGGCTGGAGCCTAGAAACGCTTGAATTAAGAGTGCGTGGTATATCTACAGCTCTTCTTATTTCAATACATATATATCTATAATTGTAAATTGCCTGCAATATAAGCACCCAGTTTGAAAATAGAGCAATTTCCGAAGCTAAAGAGGTAAAAAGTAGCATAAAAAGTTTACCATTATTATAGAAAATTAAAGTTGATTATAAAGCTTTATAAAACAATGAGTGACGTTTGAAGTAAATGCGGGCATGTGGGTGTTTTTGATTAACAAGGTTACGTGTTTTGTCTCATAAGGCAATGTGCCAACTGTATGGACTCGTATTATAAATATTGGTTAGCTGCGTTTTCATTATTCTGTAGATAATTATCATTTGCCAGTTTACGTATTTTTTGTAAATCATTTGTGTCTGACTTTGTTTTGCATGACTCAAAGAAAAATATAGGCAAATTCGTCATTAAGATTTCAAAGGACTGACATCTGGTACCAGCGCATTACATGCATTCAGATCGTCAGTTTAATATTTTGGTATTTATTAGCCACGGTGTGTTTTGCACTGGTCACTATATTTCGGGAGATATAAGATCAATCAAATACTGTTCCTGAAATGTTGTATCACTTCTTATTTTGTTTTATTTCTGGCTGAGGAAATATTTGAAAATAAAGAAATAGCGCTAAACTAGAGCGGTGCGTGCCAAAGTCTGCTACACTGCAACTTACTCGCTAGTATTCAAAGGTTTGTGGTTATTTATTTCACACTTTCTTACTGTAATGTGATGATATCATCAAAACCTTTCATTACAGTGTGATGTACTACACTTGACAGGTGTCGTAATCAGGTTAAGGTTGATCTTCAAGTCTTAACCAGCAGTAATTACGTCTGATAATCATAAGATATCAAGAAATATTTTAGATGTACCCTAATTAATGACGTTCCTTGATCTGTGTAACCATAAGTAAACCAATAAATGGCAATAAAGAGTCGGCTAGGCTATTACAACAGCCTGACTGGTGCCGGGTCCCCACCCTCTGGCAGGAGATGTTCCCGCGGCGGCCAGTTATTGTTGTCTGGTAACCAAAGTGACTCTCTACTCCGCGCACACCCTTCATCTGTTGTGTCCAGCAATAGGCGGTGTGCAACAGGGGTCGGTCCTATGCCCAATTCTTCTCCTAATATACATTAATGACCTAGAACTCGGTCTCATATCTAAAGTCTCCAAATTTGCCGACGATACTAAACTCGGAGGTAGAGCTGTAAACAGGCGGGACTGCGAAATGATTCAAAGAGAACTTAATAGCAAAGTGGTCAGACAGATGGTAAATGAAGTTTGATGTAGACAAGTATAGAGTCATGCACGAATATAAACAATTTGGAAACTCTCTAACTAAAGTAAAGGAAGAAAAGAACCTTGGAGTCATTATTAGCAACAATTTGAAATACATTAAACAGTGTCAATCAGCAGGTAAACAAGGTTACATAGCCAGGAACATAGCTTACAAGACACCAGAAACAATTCTCACACTTCATGATTCTCTAACACGACCAAACCTTGAATGTGCAGTCCAGTTTTGGTACCCAAGCAATACAAAAGACAAGGAAAAATTAGAGCAAATCTTGCATACGAAGAGAGGTTTAAAACGATTGGATCTCTTTTAAAAGCCGTAGACTTCGCGGCAACTTAATCCAAATGTTCAAAATTCTGAATAAATTTGATAAAGTAAATTACAAACATCTTTTCGTAATACAGGATAACACGGTTACCAGGACAAGTGGAATAAAACTCAAAGCAAAAAGATGTAGTGCGGACGTGGGAAACAGCTTTACCTATAGGTGTGTTGAGCACTGGAATAAGTTACCGTCAGACGTAGTCAATGCTAACACTATAAATACCCTCAAAAGTCGTTTAGACAAATATTATATAAATTCAGGTATACTTTAAGAAAAACGCAAGAAATAAACTTTTAAACGACAGCGGTAACGGGGACTGTAGAAGGTCAATGTGCAGTAGGGGGGAGTCGGTGATAGCTTAAATACTGCTGAACGGAGTTACATTTTCGTGTATTTTTTTCTTTTTTTTTCACCAGACAACCCACTCGTGGGCCAATCAGGCCTCCTGTTTATCTGTCTTTCTCATGTAAACCCGTCAAGTCGGCTTCACAACGGGTGCGGTGTCTGATGTATGATGATGGCAAACTCAGTCTTTCTGGGTTATTTACGCTATACTCCGTTCACTCTTGCAATGATTGACTTTATATATTCCATCGATATATAGAATATAACTCTATAGAAATTCTACCCTTATATTTATTTTCAACTGAATATAAATCATTACAAGAAGACATTCTTATCACCCAATCAACACAATCATACAACTCCACACGACTGTCTGTTCGTTGTCATGAAAAAATACTATTTACTATATGTTGACTCCGTCTGGGTTGCCAGGTATCACTACGGTCCACCAGAAAGTTTTCGAGGAATTTATGCCCCCTACTGCACGTCACTCACGTGCTTCTCCAAAGCGTGGAGATATCCAGCCTACCTTCATTTAACAGGATTAATTATAAAGTGATGAGAATGGGACACAGTGAAAGATGGCCTCAATATGATTATCATTCAGCAGGCATCCGTATGTGTGAGGAACTTGGGAGCATAAACTGGCCCTAACCTGTCGCCTAAGTACCTTATTAAAATTGTTATGGATAGATTTCTTTTATTTCCTATGCTTCATAATGTTAGGTTTGGCCACTTAGAAACTTATTCAAGCAATGAACGTTGTTACTGAAATTTGTACGAGGTTACTTGTCACTTTAAAACAGAAACAAAAATCTGATTCATTATAAGCCCAGGAAAATATTGATTTTAAATCAAATATGAAGTCAAGCAAGGAGAAGCAACATGACTAAAAACACACAACTGTGACTAAAGCTATCGGTAGCAGACTGGGCGAAGGGAATCATGTGAGCTTTACATAAGACGGAGAAAAAAATTAGTGAAGAAATAAAGGCTGAAGGACTTGGAACCATAATTCTGGGAAAAAATATTAGACGTACATATGTAGAGAGAGGATCAGAACATTCAACACCTGGAAAAATAAATAAACTAAGGAACCATCAAGTGAGTGGAACCCGCCTCACTTCCATAGCTACAGCTCTGTTCATTTCTGCAACATTAGTGGTCTAAAATCGAACCTTCTCTCAGTTGAACACCATCTGTTTCCTTCTTCTTTTGATCTCCCTTCTTCCTCAAACCCAGCTAACCAACGCTGATTCTCCTCCGCCTTATCAAGTCTCCAATAATCATCGTACCTGCTACATAGACGGAGTTTGTGCCTACTATCGCTCGCCTCGTAGATCTTGTCTCCAAACTTTGAAGGACTCCCCTGTCCTCCTGCTGTATGTGCTGAGATACTGGTCATGTTTCCAGGTACTGCTCAGCGATAGATAAATGTGCGTGGTGTGCAGAGCAGCAAGACTCCTGTACCTGTCAACAAAGGCCTTAACTCAGCCAAGCTTCACCGCACCCAGTCGCAAGATCTGTGTTGACTGATTCCTGGCAGTTATCGTGTGGCACGGATGTGTCAAGCAGACACTGTCTTCCTCATCTAGACCAACTACCCCGCTTCCTTTACCATTAGTTCAGCCATTTGACTCAGCTTATCAGCACGACGTTACATTTGATGAGGATATTCAGATTTTGTAGAAAGAATGGATATGTTGGAGGCCGAAATTAACAGGATCTGATTACCCTTAACTTAAATGATTCAATCCATGAAGCTCCATCAACAACGTTTCCGTCAGTCTGATAACGTCACGATTTTCTGCCTCTAATGATATTCAAATGTACTTAGTGGAGCCACTAATCAAGTGTTGCAAGTCCTACCACTCAGCAACGTTTCCCAGACACAGTCCTGTAACTCATTTCCATACCCTTCATACTAGCCCCAGACGCACTTCCTCTCCAGAAGACCAGCACTGCAGCCGTAAAACAACACAGCTTTTCGGCTCCAGAGTAACCCTTCCTCTGAAGCCCCCAAACCACCTGAGCTCCAGAATAACTCAGCACCTTGCAGGACACAAGTTCAGGATACTCAGCACACGCTCATAACTAGCCCCTATAGACCTAGTCATACAAATGTCTCAACAATTCAAGCAATAGATAGTAGACATGATAGCGTTCACCTTGACATCCGAATCCAAGTACGATCAGCCACCTCTGAAACACTGTAAACAAGTGGCGGCCCCTATCATGTAAAAGGCACAGTGAGCTTGAGCCGGACATTAAGGAAAACCAACATTGTACGTAAGAATAGGTGGAAGTAAATTCATCCTCCGCTCACTTATTTGGAACGTTCGTAGCACACGGGAGAAAATATACCTCCTCACCTGCCACGCCTTCTTCTATATCTTAGACATCATCTTACTTCTGGAATGTTTCCTTTTGTGTAACTTGAAGAATCGGTCCCCCTGGCATTCTTGGTAATACATCCTACTGTCTACCGAAAACAAATGGTCTCGCGACATGCACCGAATCATCCATCTCCCACTATTTACTCAAGACGCAGAGATACGCCACACAACCCATGCAGCATTTCTCTCTTCATCTGGGAGGAGGGCTTATATACACATGCCAAATCCCGACAGCTTGTAACTGATCAATTACCACACGCCGTAGACGAGAGCATTCCAGGCTGTCCACCCCTACCGGTCCTTACCCGAGTGGTTACCAAGCTTTCAACTTTATGGAGTCCTGTTCACTGGATATCTGCACCTCACCTGGCCCCTCCAGCCAGCTGCTGGTTTTCTCATCTTATTCTACACATATCAATCACATTGATTCTTGCTCCTTAAAGCTTACTGCATTTCTACCTCTTTCAGTAGCTAGAGTCTGTAATCCTGATAAAGCCACAGCGTCATATCATTACTCCGTGAACGTTGACTACTCAATAGTGGGTCTTTCTGACTCGTGTTTCTTTCCCTACTCTGCTAAGCCTTGGAACTTTTTACCTTCATAAGTTTTTCCTCACAGCTACAATCTGCTCTTATGTAAAGGCAGGTGTTCTACCTTTATACGAATTCACAAATCATTCTTCTTTCTTCATTTTTTCCCCTTTCTCATGTTTTATTCAAGGCCTGGCTTCGTTGAAGTCTTTTGTCCGCATCTAGAGCCTTCGACATAAAACACAAACACACACAAGTGGGGGCGTGTAAACAGGACCCACCAGCTCAAGAAGCACCGGCTATGACGCTGGCGCTGCACCCACCGCTGAGTCTTGTTCCACTCATCAAGACTATAATGCGTTCTCTCATGGAAGGTGTTCTTGACTTTTCACATCCATAATTCTTATCGTCTTACATTAGATTGTGATGATTTAACTAACTTCATTAGATACACTTAAAGAGATAGCCAGGTATTCCTCGTATGTTCTGTTAGATGTGTTCATATTCCAACCTCTGCGAACAGTCTGCATTATGTACACTCAATCTGCATGGCTGGCCTTTGTCAGTAAGATGTAATGCCTGCACCAGAGCCCTCACCAACTAATTGGTTTGGCTGTGAACAACGTATGCAATCGTTTTGTGTGGAAAGCTTTCCTGTAGCCAGCTGCCTCGCTTTCCTCTGATTCTCATTGCATTTTTCCTCTTCTTCCCTTAGGCAAGTTCTTAGCAAGAATAGATCTAACATTTATCTTTGTGATATTGTATGTCTTCATGCTTGTGACATAGTATGTCTTCATGCTTTGACTATATCATCATAAACACAGATGTATAACTGTGTTTCAACCAGTTACCAATGATAGTCTTCCACTTAAATACAAACCTAACAGAACACATTTTGAAGTCTTTTCCAGTGTAGGAAAAAATGGATGAATTAAAATGCATAGTGAAAACATTAGAAGCGGAGGAAGGTAAATGGTTCAGTTTGGTGGGATTAAATATTTGCGGGGCCAAATATTTAACATGCTTTTAGCCCTGGCAAAAGTCTACATTTGAACACTTTCCAGCAGGGTCGCACCTTTTGTGAATTTAAACGGCGCGTTGTTAACCTACAGAGAAGTGGAAATTTGGCTTCGTTAGAGAGGAAAAAGGAGAGGAAGCCAGGAAAGATCCAACGTGATGAGTCCCGACACATAGCAGTGGCGGTAAGTTCCTACTAGAGACAGTGTTCCCATCTCACAGTCATCATGGTAAACCTAGAACTACTCATCATTACCGTAAGGACCTTATTTCCCATAACGTATCGGAGATGGAGTGAAACGCTTGCCAAAAGTTATCTATCATATACGTAAAGAAAATTGCCGTCCACATAAACAAATTGGAATGACCACCGTGAGCGATCTTTTTTGAACCGTAGCTGACACCAGTGAATCAGGTCTCCCATGCCTGACACCAGTGAGCCAAAACCTACCGTGCCTGACACCAATGAACCAGGTCTACTATAGGTAACAATTTATCGTAGCTAAGGTAAAGAATCATCTGGCTAGGTCACAGAGTGTCGGCCTCAGTCAGACCTCCCAGGTCATGATGTACTGAGGACACTCGGGGATATGATATTCTGCAGGTTACAGGGTATCGGCAAAACTCAGGGCCACTCTCTCTCCCACCATTTCAACTGATACGTACGGTCATCATGTCTCCCCATTGCATGTAATACCAAT
>JAUTXX010127679.1:4199-15825 GCA_032273605.1 Panulirus laevicauda
GTAAATTACTCCTTTGTAGAGGTTACCAGACTCTGCCTGCTCAAGCTTGAGTTGTAAGTGAAAAGCCATCCATTGTGAGGCTGCATCACTGGGAGTATAGTCTCATCAAGGATCTTCTCACTCAAAAGGATTCTGCATATCCTTACAACTGGTTGCAGGATCATTCAGAGAAGTCCTGGGTAACACCAGGATTCTTTCATAGAAATGTGTTTTAGAGCAATTATATTCTGAGGAGAGGAGAGAGAAAATTCTACCTCCATATTCCTCTCGTGTCAAAGAAGGATACTAAAGAGGGTGGGAGCAGGTAGCTGGAAACTCTCCTTTACCGGTATTTCTTTCCCCTTTCATTAACGGCTTTATATTTCAATCAAAGCCCAGCCTTGATGTGTCATGTGTAATGCACCAACACCACAGCTCCCATCCACATCCACAGACCCTTCTAAGGTTTACTCCTGATGTTTCACCTGCCCTGGTTCAGTCCACTGACAGCATGTCAACCCTGGTATACCATATCTTTCCAATTCACTCTAGTCGAGCTCACTGACAATATGTTGTCCCTAGCATACCATGACACTCTAAGTTGTTTTACCTAGTGCATACCTTACACCTCCCAGCATGTTCAGGCCTTGGTCAATCAAAGAACCTTTTCTCCATCATGCACCTCCTCCTTGTTCCCTCTTCTTTTGAGGGGTATACCCTCACAGTCAACCTCTCCTCATTCATCCCCTTCATTTGTCCAAACTATTTCAGTACATCCACATCAGCTCTCTCTTACATACTCTTCTTACTACTACACATCTCTCTTAACCCATTATTTCTCATCTAAACCCACCTCACACATAATTGTCTACAAACATTTGATATCCTACACATCCACCCTCTTCTGTACTTCTCTATCTAGGAAGCATGCTTAACACCCATACAGTACCACTGGGACTAGTGTACCATTAAACACACCCATCTTTGCCCTTCAAGACAGTGACCTCCCTTTCCACATATTCCTCAATGTACCTATGGCTCCCTTCAGATCCCATGTTTCCATCTGCTGCCATACCCAAGGACACATATCTAGAAATCTTTTTCCTCTTGGGTCTCTCCATTCAAACTCATACAACTAACCTCTCTCTCTCTACTCCTAAACTTAATAACCTTACTAATATCAACTCTTAACTCCTTTTACACACTCTCAAACTCAGAAACCAGCTTCTGCACATTCTCAGTTGTACCTGCCACCATAGCTATGTCAAGAGCAAGCAACAACTGACTCACTACCACACCCCCAAGATGATGCGCACCTGCTCCTCTCTTTGAGAACAGGCTTTTTCATTAATCTCCCTCAGCACCCCATCCATAAACAGGTTAAACGGCAATAGCAAAAAAGCAACCCCTACTACAGACCTACCTTTACATGGTACCACTCACCCTCCTCTCAAACAAGCCTTACTCTACTGTTATAAACTTACTGACTATAGTATGTTCCTAACACCTTCCAAGAGGTATCTCTATCAACAATGTCTTACATTCATGTAAGATACATAAACACCAAATGCAAATTGTTCTCTTTCTCCAAGTATTTCCACAAAAATTCTTAAAATATACACCTGATCCAAACATGAAATACTACTCCCACTCTGAAGCTCTATGTATGCCATCATCCTCTCAATCACTAATCTTCAACAAAACTTATCAGATATATTCAACAAACTTAAAACTTTGTAATATGAACATCAACTTTTGTCTCCCTTATCCTTACACAGGGGCAATACACAAGCATTCTGCAAATCCTCAAGCACTGGATCTTGAGGCACATACATTCAAAATCCTAACTTAAATCAAACAACAACACTCAGCAATTTTGTGCGAAAGTTAACAGCAATCCTATCCAAACCAGCTGCTATGCTACACTTCACCTTGAGCAAGGTAATCTCCACTTCCTCCATTTCTTATTACAAATTATCATTTCAATAACTCTTGGCTCACTGAACAATGAAGTCATTTTCATCAACTCGTAAGTGACTAATGAATTAACACTTTTTTAAATCCAAATCAAAACAACTATCAATTTTCAATCAAATATCTGCAAGGGTACTGCTTATCCTAAAACACACATAAAAACACACATAATTGTGAACTTCATAAACAATCCATATACAAGTTGCAAAATTTTACAAATGAATAGCTCAGTTTCCTATTAATCAGATTATGTGGTATGTTAACTACTGTATAACTGTAACTATTCTATATCTATTCTATCATACTTTGTCGCAGTCTCCCGTGTCATCGAGGTAGCGCAAGGAAACACACGAAAGAATGGCCCAACCCACCCACCTACACATGTATTTACATACACATCCACACATGCACGCATACATACCTATACATCTCAACATATACATATATATACACACAAAGACATGTGCATATATACAAATGTACATAATTCATACTGTCTGCCCTTATTCATTCCTGTCGCCACCCCACCACACATGAAATGACAACCCCCTCCCCCCCGCATGTGTGCACACACCCTCTTCTCTCTCAACCACACACTTTTTATTTCCACACATTTCTGTTATCCTTTCATTACTTACTTGATCAGACCACATCACACCACATATTGTTCTCAAACATTTCATTTCCAACAAATCCACCCTTCTCTGTACAACCCTATCTACAGCTCATGCCTTGCAACCATATAATATTGTTGGAACTACTATTTCTTCAAGCATACTCATTTTTGCTCTGTGAGATAATGTTTTCTCCTTCCACACATTCTTCATCGCCCCCAGAACTTTCTCCTTTCACACACTTTTCCAAACTCAGTCACCAACTTCTGCAGTTTCTCTCTCAAATCAGCCACTGGAGCTGTATCATTGGCGAACAACAACTGACTCACTTCCCAGGCCCACTCTCATCCCCAACAAACTGTATGACTGTATACTCTCCCTCTCTCCAAAATTCTTGCATTTACCTCCCTAATCACCCCATCCATAAACATTAAACAATGATGGAGACATCATAAACCCCTGCCACAGACCACCCTTCACTGGAAACCAATCACTTTCCTCTCTTCCTACTCATACCCATGTCTTACATCCTTGGTAAAAACTTTTCACTGCTTTTAGCAACTTACCTCCCACACCATATACTCTTAAGATCAAGATCTTCCACAAAGCATCTCTATCAATCCTATCATATGTCTTCTCCAGATCCATAATTGCTACATACAAATCCATCTGTTTTTTTAAGTATTTCTCACACATTCTTCAAAGCAAGCACCTGATCCACACATCCTCTACCACTTCTGAAACCACACTGCTCCTCCCCAGTCTGACTCTCTGTACATGCCTTCACCTTCTCAGTCAATACGATCTCATACAATTTCCCAGGAATACTCAACAAACTTATGCCTCTATAGTTTGAACACTCACCTTTATCCCTTTTGCCTTTGTACAATGGCACTATGCAAGGATTCCACCAATCCTCAGGCACCTCACCCTGATCCATACATACATTAAATATCCTTACCAACCAATCAACAACACAGTCACCCCCTTTTTTAATAAATTCTACTGCAATACCATCCAAACCTGCTGCCTTGCTGGATTTCATTGCAAAGCTTTCACTACCTCTTCTTTCTTAACCAAAGCATTCTCTCTGACCCTCTCACTTCGAACACCACCCTGACCAAAACACCCTACATCTGCCACTTTATCATCAAATACATTCATTAAACTTGCAAAATACTCACTCCATCTCCTTTTCACGTCATTATTACTTGTTATTACTTCCCCCCTTGCCCCC
Source organism: Panulirus laevicauda (assembly GCA_032273605.1). Classification (NCBI taxonomy): domain Eukaryota; kingdom Metazoa; phylum Arthropoda; class Malacostraca; order Decapoda; family Palinuridae; genus Panulirus; species Panulirus laevicauda. The sequence continues at coordinate 8,004 of JAUTXX010127679.1, forward strand.
TTCACCGATGTTCCCATTTGTTCTCTTGTCTTTCGTAGGCTATTTACCTCCTTCCAAAACATCTTTTTACTCTCCCTAAAATTTATTGATGCTCTTTCATCCCAACTCTCATTTGCTCTCTTTTTCAACCCTTGCACCTTCTACTTGATCTCCTGCTGCTTTCTTTTATACATCTCCCATTCAGTTGCACTCCTTCCTTGTAAGTATTGTCCAAACACCTCTCTTTTCTCTTTCATTGATAACTTTACTTCTGTGTCCCCCACTCACTACCCTTTCTAATCTGCCTACCTCCCACCTTTCTCATGCCACATACTTCTTTTGCAAATGCCATCACTGCTTCCCTAAATACATCACATTCCTCACCCATTCCCCTGACGTCATTTGCTCTCACCTATTGCCAATCTACGCTCAATCTCTCCTGGCACTTCCTCTCACAAGTTTCTTTTTCAAGCTCACTTACTCTCACCACTTTCATCTCCCCAACACTCTCTCTTCATTTGTGAAAACCTCTACAAATTTTCACCTTCGCCTCCACAAGATAGTGGTTACATTTGGTTATGTGATACTGTAAATAATCTTTACATTTTTTTTAGGATATATGTATAGAATTCTGTTGCCTACCTGTGTCTGTTTAGGTCCCAGATTAAAGGTTCCCTCAGCTTTCTTGATGAGGGAAACATTGACACCATTGTAGAATACAGACCTTGCAGAAAGAAAACTGCTGATTTTTCTTGGTTCATCTGATTCATTACGTACCACAACCTAACATGAAATTGGAAAACATTGCCTTATTAGTTTTTTCATGTAAAGAATTGCATCCACTGAAGATACAAATAATCAAATAAAGATTTCACCTTATTAACATTGAGCAACAATAAACATTTACTACTTATAAGAAAACCATTAACTAATTATCAGTCATATAATTATCCACATCAACATAACTTTAGTTAACCTTCATCTCTCGACTACGGATTAACAATGCATATGATATTCAAAACCCAAGAATAACTCAGTTCCATACATATTTATGATAAAACTTTAGAAAGGTCTCTAATCTACTGGTATTTACCTTAACCTGAAATGGTTGACCAATTTTGATGGTATCAATATCTATCAGATCAAAGGAAACATCCTCCTTGTCACTCTTATACTCATAGTACTGCTGAGCCCTGCGACAGCCACGAATGGCATTGTGGATAGCAAGACGTTCACCTTCTGATCCTTCTACATTCTTGTATTCATTTATTATATCCTCTTTGTCTTTATCCCCATCATCATCCTTCACAGCAGGATTTCTTGTAAGGATCTGTAAGGAATACAGTTTTCTTAGTTTCTGTATTATGCTCATCCCTCATATCATCAGTTTTGTTCACCTATCAAGTGTATCATACAGACATTCTTTTATTGTGAAGAAGGCTTACTAAATCTGAAACTTTAGCTGTTCACTTTGAAATTTCTAAATCAGATATCCAGGAAAACAATTTATTTTGCTTAGTCAATGATCTGTTGTAAAAAATTTATGAATTAATGTTAACATTGTATGTCCTCTCTGATGACCTGAGAGTTACATTGCAGCCCCCTGATCCTACACAAGAAACAAAAAACATGTAAGACTACATCACACAGATAGAACAGTGGATTGCTCACAACAGAATGTCTTCATCCTTAAAGCAACTTATCAACCTCCTAGCCCATGATAGACATGAATCCACCTATAGCTCCCATACTCCTATAACTTTGAAAGATCATCCATCCCCACACATATAAACTCCAGCCATGTAAGTTCCACTTCTACTTGAGCCCTTAGGGTGTATGAAATTGAGCTACTTCTAGTCTTTGGTGTTATTTGATAATTTGAATTGAGAAAACTTGATGCTGCAACATTTTACCAATCAACAAGTTACTGGTGGACGTTTTTGGAAACATTTATCACCTTTTGACAACATTAACTTTTGTTGATGCTTTATTTGTTGCTAAAGATAATTTCCTGCTTTGTCGCCCTACTAATGAAAGATCCATAATCAATTATTAAGCTACTGCTAGATAACCCCCCTGTCATTGCCCATTACTTTTTAGTGATTATTTTATATATTTCTTTTCACTGTGAGATTAATACACTTACCGCTCGGCCTACATGATACTTGTTCATCCTCAAACGACTCCATCCCCAGTCACTATCTGGATCCTCACCCCAGTGCATCACATCAGCGTTAACTTCAGCAAATACGAAGGGAGCATCATAGTTAAGGCCAATGTCACCACGTCTGATAGCTTGTAAGGAAATTGGTCCACACTGCATCTTGTCTGAGAAGATATTGTTGAAAAATGATATCACTCTAATGTATTATAAAAAAAGATTTTAGTATTAACAAGATAGAAATCACTGCAAGATAGAAATCACTGATGGTTTCATTTCAGGATAAACCATCTCCATTGTTTTGCATTGAAGTATTTTTTATTTTCTTCAACCAGCTTGAAAATCTAAATTCTCCACCAGCCTCTTATGCTGTGGAGTGTGAAATATCTTCTAACAATATCATTATCAATCTTGCAAGGGACCAAAGCTGGAGCTGATCTGACCTCGGTTACTATGTAGGTTAGAATAGCATTTCATATTTTTGTCATGACATTTGCATCAAAAGCAAACACATTTGGGTATGATACAAGTTTCAGTGGCAAATCATTTGTAAGGGTCAGGAAAACTACTTGCCCCAATAATAAGCACTTTGGAAGACTATTCCACCTCAGTTAGAAAAGGCAGCTCTAATGTAAGTCCATTATCATTCAAATGTTTCTGGGCTTCAAGCAAGTTTAATATCTCACTTGGCAGTACATCAGATAGTCTTTCCATCCCTTTCCTGGACTATCATGAATTTTTCAAATCTTTTTGACATATTTCAGAGCATGGCAAAGGAAAGAGACAGGGAGAGAAATACTGTGTGTGTTTGAACCATGATGCTATATATATAGCTGATCCACATTATGTAAATGGGATTGGAATAGAAGATACCAGATAATAGTGGATTGTCTGGACATTTTGGATACATCTCCAGGTTTAAGATCAGTCTAGAAACAAAGGAAAATGTGAAGCATGAAAAGAAAGCATAATATGAAGACTAAATTGCTCCTTCCTTTTCAAAGACATATAAAGCAATACCTTAATGACAAAAATTGTTGTTTAGTTTAATGTAGATACATTAATATCTAGAATAGAAAACACAGGTACTGTGCTGTTATAGAATTATGCCAATTATATTCCTCAGTTAATGATTTACCACAAAAATAATCAAAAATACTCAGTGCATAATCATCATGAGCACATACAGATATAGTGGTTTATTATGAAGCCAGTCCATGTTTTATATATACCGGGGTTGATGTGTTATCCCTGGGGATAGGGGAGAAAGAATACTTCCCAAGTATTCCCTGCGTGTCACAGAAGGCGACTAAAAACAGAGGGAGTGGGGGGCTGGAAATCCTCCCCTCTCATTTTTTAATTTTCCAAAAGAGGAATAGAGAAGAAGGCCAAGTAAGGATATTCCCTCAAAGGCTCAGTCCTAAAGAAAAAAAAAAATATATATATATAACTCATTTACTTACAGCACAGTCATGACATTCTAAATAAAATGGCATCTGCCTTCGCTGTTAAACAAATCACATACTCACGATCACTTTCTTCTTGGGGAGTGCTATCGATTGCCTGCCAACCGCCATATCCTGGAGGAAGGTCATTCCTTGCCATCCACACATCATTCCATACGTGGAAATTCCAAATGGAATCCCAGTTGTCACCATCAGGTCCACCTTCAATTTCATTGCCCGCTTTGTCAAAGAACTTGTCAATAGTAAGGGAAGTATTCGTGTCATGGGCAGAGACAAAGTTGGTAACTGATCGGCATGGAATACCCAAAGCACGGCAAACTGTGATGAATGATAAAAATATGTTGCATGAGATTAAGCCTTCTTAGGCAATTTTCTCAATTTTTACATTGTTGCAAAAATGAAACTAAAACAATTATTCAACATGAAATGATACATTTCAAGCATATGAAAATGCATCTTCCAATACCAAGAATATAATTCTGAAATGTACTAATTTACAATAGCTAATATACTGTATTTGATGACACTAAAAGCTAATCCTCAAAATCACTAAATGACCATATGGATGTACAAACACAAAACTTATTTCATACCTGTTGTGACAAGAGCAGAGAAAACCCAGCACTGTCCATACTTGACAGGTTTATATCCATTTTGCATATATTCTTCAAGAATTCTGGTGCTACCAGTCCATTTGTAAGGTGCTGTACCATCACTGTACTCCCCATCCCATCGTCCCGATAGGATGCCCTCTTCATCATAATCATTTACCTTAAATAAATATGTATATTAGAAAAGCAGTTTTGAAAAAGCTTTTCTTTAGGAAAAACTTAAAATGTAGTTTACTGAAAGAATATCATTGGGAAAATTACTTACTCCGGCAGAAATTGCTCGAACAACTTGTACTGGGTTTCCACGCTCGGAATCAGCTATGCGACTCAGCTCTAATATGTACACAGACACAGGGAGCACCACATCATCAAACTGGCCATAAGCCCAGGGCCTTCCTCTAGATCTACTGTAGGCACCAACGTACACTTTGCCTTCATCATTCATCACATATTCATCTCTCTTCTTGTCATCATCGAGGAATACTGCATCATCTGAAAAACAGAATTATCCGTGTTTTTAGATGCACGTTAAATAGTTTAAGGATATATGGAAAGTATGAAAATACAGTATTGTAAGGTAATGGAAAACTAGTTTTCAGTTTTTGAGGCAAAGATTTACCATATTTAGAACCATATTTGGATAGCAGTGATCAACTGTTTTAAAACCAGCAGCTCTTATGTAGAAATTTAACCTACCTGGATATTAAAAAAAGAAAGAAAGAAAAAAATGATGCCCACCCTAAATGTGCCTTCAATATAATTATCAAATATTTGACAAGTTTGTCATATTTTCCCTGGTGATTGTATGTAACCAAAACTCTAGACCTCCTCCAAAATCCATTCTTTGAATCAGTGACCTGTTACTTGCTACACTGCAACAACATTGAACAGATACTGTATCAAATATTTAATGCCTACTAACCTTTGCACCAAGGATTGAAAAGAATGAAACAGTCTGTGTCATCTGAGTATAAGTTCATGCCTTGGCCCAGACTTGTGTCCTGAAGACCACTACGAACATCTAGGCGCCATATGCCCACCATGGCAGTGGCAGGAATGTACACCTATGAAATAAATCAATTTATGAAAAAGAAAGATTCAGGAGTAATTGCTGCAGTAATAACATGCAGTAATGCAGTAATATACCCTAAACAAGAGACAACAACTAAGCAAGACAGTGAAATATAATCACCTGCACGACAAGATCTTTGCCGTTAGTGCCTGGGTCAATTCGACAATCCCAGTGGTCCTTGTTTTTGGTGAATTTCTCATTTTCCACTGTGACGACGTTCATTGTACCTTTCTGAACTGATGGCTTGCTTCCTACAGACAGATACATGTTCTTACAATATATATAGTCATTTCCTGTAACTAAGCAATAACAGCAGTTTCAAGAGAAAAATACCAAGTTTATTGCATAATAAATTCAATATGATAATGATACTATTAAAACCTATGATAAAACTTACCAAATTTAAAATTTAGGACTATACGGTCTCTTTCACTATCAAAGGCCTTTTGAAACCTCATGGCTAGGTAGAAGGTCTGACCACGACGCAGCACTGGCTTGGGGTCTTCTTTATCGTGCACATGATCAAACTTGATAGTATTGTGGTTTTTGGCATTATCCTTGATGTACCAATGGACACGTTCTACCTGGTTTGCTGAAGTGGGTGCTGCAGATGAAGAGCAAAATATAAGAAGGGGTACTGAATTCTTGCTTCATATAATTAAGCTGAGTACTGTATTGTGAACCTCATTCAACATCAAACTAGTGATTGTCAAGAGCAGCTTAATTTCATGTTTTTCCCCTCCCATTTTCTGCAAACAGAGAAGAGAAGATACATATATGAACAGCAGGATGAGGTACAGACACTGGGGAACATGATGATGGTGAGGAACATAATTATGCAAGGCAATGAGGATCATGTTCCTGGGAAACACTGAGGAACATATGGTATGGAATACTGAGGATCATGTTCCTTTGAAACAGTGAGGAACATATGGGATAGGAAACAGAGGATCACATTGCCGCAAAACACAGGAACATATGGTATGGGACAATGAGGATCACATTGCTGTGAAACACTGAGGAACATATGGTATGGGACGCTGAGGATCATGTTGCTGTGAAACAGGGGAACATAATAATGAGATAGAGGAATGGTATGATATTGATGGACATTCTGGATAACGGCATGTTGTTACGTGTGATGTGAGATACTATGGAACCAGGTGGTGTGAGGTGGTAATGAATATGATGATATGATGGTATGCGACACTTGAGAAATATGAGTGTGTGTTAGAGGAACATTAATTTCCGTTGCAGTTAAAAACATGATTTTGTGTGACACTGGGGACATATGATGCTGTTACACTGAGGAACATGTGTGACATAGGAAGATAACAGTCCGTGAGAGTGAAGGGGATTGTTGTACAAATTATGGCAAGCAAGAACTTCAATTCCAAATGGAAAAAGAAATGTGTTAAAGTCGTAAAAGCCACGTGTCATGATTATGATCGGGAATGATGAGTGTTGAACATGTGTAAAGGATACCACTGTGAGAGAGCGAGGGATTGCAACTCACGTTTTTCAGCCTCCTCTTCATTGCGACGGCGCCTGTCGAGGTTGGTGAGGTAGTTAGTCCGGATCGTGTTCATCCAGTTGCTGCTGGTCCTTGTGTTGCCGCGAACCATCTTTACGAATCTGTGGGGTGGGAAATTCTCTGCTTTAGTCGCTCGTTTGTTCTTGTACTATGTCATGCTTTGTAACACCATATACGATACCTTGCATTATAACGCCACACGATGTTATGCATACCACATCCCCTGAGATCCAAATATAGATAAAGGTAGTAATAGAATCTAATCAGTAGAGTTTCTGAAATTAACAATGGAATTTCGGCTATCCTCATAGATTGTGCGTTTTGAAATGCCCGCTTCAAGTACTGTGCTGTCCACCTGCTGGCGAAAACTACAACTACACGTATACATGAGGGACAATTGAGAGGTAAAATACGTTGGGTTTCCTTCATCTATTTTCTGTGATTTCTTTCGCTGTTGGTAAGTTATGAATGGCTTAACTATTCTTACTGTGGAAATGTGTTATAGGCTGAACATAATATGAGTGAAGTTTCTTGTAGCTTTCAGAGATAATTGTGCACTAACATGACTTTATAGGCTGAACATAATATGACTGAAGTTTCTTGTAGCTTTCAGAGATAATTGTGCACTAACATGACTTTCCCATTATATTACAGCAGTGCTGGATTATCCATGAGGCATGCTATGCATGGGCTCACAGACCATGCAAGTTATAAGTGAACTACAAACTATATAAGTGGTTATTATAAGCGAATCTCATGCTTGAGGCAAGAACTTCAGCAAGGCTCATCATGGCATTCAAAAGGTGCTCTCCTTCAGGAGCTGGCTAAAGGCAAGGAATTACTGTTTATAATACTTCATTCCTAGCTCATCAACGGTACTGAAAATATGACTGCTGTCAAGGTAGCTAGATAGTATATTAACTGGCTAGTTGCCACATAGACAAGTGGGTAGCTGCACAGTTGCCATGAAGTTTCCTACCGGCATATTCAGAATGAAAT
>JAUTXX010127901.1:0-16076 GCA_032273605.1 Panulirus laevicauda
GCCAATCTTTCGTCTGTTTCCTTGCGCTACCTCGCTGATGCGGGAGACAGCGACATAGGTTAATAAAAAAAAAAAAATAACACAAAACTAACAACTTTTGGGATTGATTGTGTGGAGTTTTCAAGACAAAGTGGATGATATGGTTATTCTTAACATGTTTATGTTTTTACAGGGTTGAATTGTGGTGTTTTGAAAGTGAACAGAGAGAAGCAAATGATTCTTAGAAAGAGATAAAGGGAGAAATTGCATTTTAGCAATATGAAACTATACAAGGTTACTGTCACCCAACTCCAAAATGTTGCACGGTTCCAAGTTGAGAGAGGAAACATGAACAGTACAAGAAAAGGAATGAGCATTAAAGGGAGGAGGCAAGAAAAATTAAGTTGAAATATGTAAAGTAGAACCATCAGCATAAAAGTGAACAGTATTAAAAGTAGAAGACAGATCATTTATTCAGAGAAGAAAGAGAATAGGTGATAGGACAGAACCCTGAGGAACACTTTTATTGAGAGGATAGGAGGGGAAAGTTGCTTCATTGATGACTTCTTCAGTGGAACAGTCATTAGAGGACAGAGAAAAGCAGTGAAACTGAGGTAAGGGAGTTAGAAAGCAAAGACTTATGTCATACCCTGTTAGATAGTTTACAGATACTGAGGCCTATGACAAAAGTCTCACCAAAATTCCTGAGAGTGGAGGATCGGAGGGGAGTCGCACTGGATGGATTGGCAGCAGACCTAGCTCTGCAAAATTTATACTAATGATGTAAAAGAAGGGTATGGGGCTCTAGGCATTTGAGAAAGTGGGTGTTTAGGTGAGTTTCAAAAAGACTTTGGAGATAGCAGAAGCGAGGGCTATAGAGTGATAGTTGGAGGGTTTAGAGCAATCTCCTTTCTGTGGGATGGACTGTTCAAAGGAATGCTTCCAAGCAGAAAGTAAAGGACCAGGATCATCTCAGTTAGAACCTAACCAGTCCTTGTGGTTTACAATGAAATCCCTTTTATAGGGAATATCAGCAAATGGATGTGAAGAAAGCAGAGTATCATGAGAGGAAGTCAGATACAGGTAAACTACCGATTTTCTGGCACTCTTGGTCCAAAGCCTTAATGGATTAACAATTTTGCCAAACCAACCATGGTCACGTAATAATAATTCATCAACACACCTTTAACTCACTAATTATACATCTCCCATGTGTCTAAAATATACCATGGACTGCTAGAAGTTTAAATTAAACAAATATCAAATGTTTGAGCATCCTGAGATTGTAAGTCTGTCCTTAGATTGTTTGAATCCTGTGGGATCTTCTTCATCTTCTGGTGTTAGTGTTTTCCTAGATGTGTATCGCCAGAGTAGTGCAGTTTCGTCTGCATTATACACTTGCTCAGGACTGAGGTGCTCGTCAGCTTTGTGTTTTGCATGTTTGTCCACATACTCGACAGCTCCTTCGTGATTTGCAGACTGCTTTTCTCCTCACACTTTATTCATGGAAATTCCATGACACTTCTTGAATCTTTGAAGTCATTTTTCACTATAGTCACACTCATGTTGTAATTTAAGTTCTTTATGGAACACCTTACCCTGGTCCATTGTCATGCTGCCTGACAAGTCCACTCCATCACTCTGACGCTGTTGAAACCATTCTATCATCACTTGATCATGTTCAGTACTCTTACCATTTTTTGTAGTTTTTCTAATCGTCTTTTGCTTCTTGGAATCGCTCTCTGCATAGGATTTCAATATTTTCTCCCTTTGCTTCTTTATATCATAAACAGTTGATGAACCAATACTGTAGATGTCATACAGCTTATGCACTGAAACCACGGTCCATTTTTTTCAACAGTTCTACTTTATCTTTATGTCTTTATGTCTTAGAAGCCATAACTAGGGTTAAATTTAAGCAAAATAAGCTAAGAATCTCACAGAATTGTGGTATCACCACCAGTGTAAAGAATGTAAATAAGCGTGCCCTACACAATGCCATCTGTGGCTGCCCAGTAAACTAGTCTGGTGGCAAAGGTAATTTCGAGTTCCCTCATGTAATTTTGTCCAGACTAAAGGAGGTGCCAAACCATCAGTTGCTGGAAAATCGGTTGGTGTACCTGTAGTTGAAGAGTTTTACATAATTAGAGAGAGTGAGGGGAAAGTGATTGAAACACAAAAGCAAGGTAATAGAAAGTACCTACCTATGTAGCTCAGAGTACCTGTGAGGAGATTTAGCCAGAATGGCAGTGCTAACACGAAGCACTCACCACATCTTGCTTGATGTATAGGACTCTCTTCTCAGCTACCACCTGCATTACATAATTATTGATTCTCGGTTCATCTGGGACTGACTTCAACCATATGCCAAGTTTTCTTTCATGTGTTTCTTCAGTTGTTCCATGCATGTTTCTTATCTCTCTTGGCAGTTCACTGAATAAGCATTTTAACTTCCTGGCTGGGCTGTCTTATATTTTTGCCTTATTTTTTTTTTTTCTCAGTATGTTCCATGGTATCCTTGAAGATTTAAAAACTCTCCTTTCTGCTAAGAGGCTTTCAGGTTTAACCTATTTTCTTTTATATCTCTAATTTGTTCCCTGCGTAGATTATCACATATCTTTCACTTCTTCTAAGCTATATAGTTGCAGTTCTTTGAGCCTTTTGTGGTCATGTGTTTCATCTCTCAGTTTTGCTTGTGGAGTGCTTCTGAATGTTCACTAATTTCTTTAACTCAATTTTGTCCTTGGGGAATTCTACCTCTGTATTCCCTGCATGGCATAGAAGACAACTAGAGGGGATGGAGTGGGGGCTGGAAACCTCCCATCTTGTATTTCAATTTCTAAAAGGTGGACAGAAGAAGATGCTAAGCAGGAAGTGCTCATCCTCCTCGAAACTCATTCTGGGGTGTCTAAATGAGAAGAGAGGGGAGACCTGGATGTTCTGGCTTTCAGTAAAACAAAGCTCAAGGATGAAAGGGAAGAATGATTTGGAAATGCTTTAGGTGTAAAGTCAGGGTTTGGTGAGAGGGAAGGAGTAGCACTACTCTTGAAGCAGGGGTTATGGGAGTGTTTGATAGTGTGTAAGGAAGTAAATTGTTGATTCATGTGGATAAAACTGAAAGTGGATGGCAAGAGATGGGTGATTATTAGTGTTTGTGCACCTGGCCATGAGTAGAAAGATCATGACAGGCAAGTGTTTTTGTAGCTGCTGAGTGAGTGTGTCAGCAGTTTTAACATAAGAGACCAAGTGTTAGTGGTGGATGATTTAAATGCAAAGGTGAGTAATGTAGCAGTTGAGGGGCATTGGGTATTCAGTGTTATGAATGAAATGTTGAAGAGCTTGTAGAGATGTGTGCTAGAAAAGGACTGGTGATCAGAAATACCTGGTTTAAAAAGAGGGACCCAGAAGTATATGTATGTGAGTAGGAAGGATGGTCAGCAGGCATTATTGGATTACATATTGATTGAAAGTCATGTAAAAGAGAGACTCTTGGTGGGATGTCTGATCACTATCTTGTGGAGGAGGAGATGAAGATTTTTGGAGGTTTCTGGGAAAGAGGAAACAACTTTGCTGAGATGAAAGTGGTGAGAGTAAGTGTGCTTGGAAAAGAGACTTCCATGAAGAAATACTAGGAGAAATTGAATGTAGAATGGCAAAATGCGAGAGTGAATGAAGCAAGGGGAGTAAGTAAGGAATGGAAGGTATTTAGGGAAGCAGTACTAGCTTGTGCAAGAGGTGGATGTGGCATGCATAAGGTGAGAAATGGGCAGATGAGAAAGGGTAGTGGAATGGAGAAGTAAAGTTGCTAATGAAAGAGAAAAAAGAGGCATTTCAGAGATACTTGCAGGGAAGGAGTGTAAATAATAGTAGGATGTATGAAAGAAAGTGGCAGGAGGTCAAGGGGAAGATGCAGGGGTTGAAAAAGAGGGTAAATGAGAGTTGGAATGAGTGTGTATGTGTAAACTTTAGGGAGAATAAGGTGTTTTGGAAGGAGATGAATAATTTGCAAAAAACAAGAGAACAAATGGGAATATAAGTAAAGGGGCAAAAGGGGAAGTGATAACAAGTATTAATGAAGTGAGGAGATGGAGTGAATATTCAAAGGGACTGTTAAATGTGTTTGATGATAAGAGTGTTTGGGTCAGGGCAGTATATGAAGTAATAGAGTTGTGGAGAGTGGTTTGGTGAAGAGAAAAGAGTTAACGAAAGCTTTGCTTAAGATGAAATGTTTCAAGGCAGCTGGGGTGGATGGTATTGTAGTTAAATTTATTAAGAAAGGGGGTGACTGTGTTGTTGATTGGTTGGTAAGGATTTTCAGTGTTTGTATGGATCATGGTGAGGTACCTGAGGATTTGCTGAATGTATGTATAGTGCCATTGTATAAAGGCAAGGGAGATAAAGGTGAGTGTTCATACTACAGAGGTATAAGTTTGTTGAATATACCTAGTAAGTTGTCTGGGAGGGTATTGATTGAAAGGGTGAAGGCATGTACAGAGCATCAGATTGTGGAGGAGCAGTGTTGTTTCAGAATTGGTAGGGGATATGTGGATCAGGTGTTTGCTTTAAGTAGTGTATATGAGAAATACTAAGAGAAACAAATGGATTTGTAAGTGGCATTTATGGGTCTGGAGAGAGCATATGCTAGGTGTAATAGAGATGCCTTGTGGAAGGTCTTAAGAATATATGGTGTGGTAGAAAAGCTGCAAGAAGCAATGAGAAGTTTGAGAAGTTTTTATCAAGCATGTAAGGTATGTGTATGAGTAGGAAGAGAGGAGAGTGAATGGTTCCAGTTGAAGGTTGGTCTGCAGCAGGGGTGTGTGATGTTACCATGGTTGTTTAATTTGTTCATGGATGGGGTGGTGAGGAAAGTATTTGCGAGAGTCTTGGAGAGTAAGATGAGTACACTTTGTGGAATGAGAAGGCCTGTAAAGTGAGTCGATCATTGTTTGCTGATAATACAGCACTGGTGGTGGATTTTAGTGAGAAACTTCAAAAGTTGGTGTCTAAGTTTGGAAGAGTGTGTGTGAAAGGAGGAAGTTGAAATTAAATGTTAATAAAAGCAGGATTATTAAGTTAAGTAAGGTTGAGATACAGGTTAGTTGGGGGTGTGAGTTTGAATGGAGAAAAACTGGATGAAGTTAAATGTTTTAAATACTTGGGAGTGGACATGGCAACAAATGGAAGCATGGAAGCAATTGTGGGTCCTAGGGTGGGTGAGGCGGAGAACACTCTGGGAGCATTGAAAAATGTGTGGGAAGAGAGAATCCTATCTGGGAAGGGAAAAATGGTTATGTTAGAGGGAAGAGTATTCCCCACAATATTATATTTATGTGAAGCATGAGAGTGTGAAGAGAAGGGTGAATGTGTTTGAAATGATATGTTTGAGAATAATATGTGGTGTGAGGTGGTTTGATTAAGCAAGTAATGGAATGGGTAGAGGGATGTTTGGTGATGAAAAAAGAGTGGTTGAGAGAGCTGAAAAGGGTGTGCTGAAATGCTTTGGACATATGTAGAGAATGAGTGAGGAAAGGTTGACAAAGAGGATATATGTGTCAGAAGTAGAGGGAACAAGGAGTATGGGGAGACCAGTTAGGAAATGGAGGGATAGAACGAAAAAGATTTGGAGCATTCATGGCCTGAAAATGTAGAAGGGTGAAAAGTGTGCATGGGATAGAGTGAACTGGTATACTGGGGTCGACATATCAGTGGACTGAACCAGGTCATGTGAAGTGTCTGTGGTCTACTGTGGAAAGGTCTATGGGTGTGAATAGGAAGCTGTGGTTTTGGTGCATTATACATGACAGCTAGAGAATGGATGCTGCCTTTCTACACCTGTTCTTGGTGCTACCTTGCTGATGTAGGAAATGGCAATCGAGTATGAAAAAACTAATTGTGCACGCACGTAAGTTTTCATGAAATGGTATGAAATTTTAATTCTTTCTCTTGCTAATTCTAAAAACCTGAAGAAGTCTGAATAATTTCATTCTCTCTCCCAACCTCAGATGGCCAAAATTTTAGTTCATCTTAGGTTTTTCATTTACGCTGTAATTCTTTACCACTTAGTGAAATTTTCCTATAAGGAAAAAGGGAGCATTCTCTAAACTGTGCCAGTTATGCTATTGAAATCTCCTATTGCTGTGTTTGTTTTCTGTTATTCTTATTAAACTTTTTCAGAAGCTATAACTCCTGTTCTTGAAGAAAAAGCTGTTTCCATTATGTTCTTGCAGTGACTTTTAGATTGTTTAGATAATGTTTATCAGTTGGATAGATCTAATTTTCATGTTGTGAATCTTATTCAGCATGTGTCCCTTTCACTACTACTTTGTCATTTTGAGGGTTTTTTCCATTAATTCTTTAAAAGTAGCATTATGTTTTGATCACCTCTGGTTTACCTTACATATACTTTCTGATGGTTTTGGGTGTCTTCTACCCTTGTCGTTCAGTCTTGAAATGACCTTTTAGGTTACTCCTCTATTCAGTCAGGCTCTTGGAGGCCACGGCCCAAAGGCGTACATAACCAGCACATCTTAGCTGGTCCAAAACATATTTTAGATGCTTGTCCAGGCTCTTTTTAAGTCTCTTCACCAAGTATTCCATTGTGTTTCTCATGGCTGCTGACAATGTGTTAAACAGTTTTGGGTTCCTAATGTTCATGATGTTACTGATACCTATTGCATCTTTAAATTTCGATAACAGTATTATACAGAGGCATTTCTGCCTTTCATGCCAATAGGGAGCTGTTTTGAAGTATGGTTTGGGATTCATGTCTTTCAGGATTTTTAAAATGTCACTGAGGATTCTTCTCCCCTGTCTGTACTCTAGAGACTACATTCTCATTGTTTTCAGTTGTTCTCAGTAGTTTAGATTCTTTACAGTTTAAGTGCAGAATGTGAAAGATTTTTACACTCTTGTTTACTTCACAAACTTATCTACCATGAAAAGTGGTTAGCATGCAGTAACATTCTGTTTAAGAGGTCACTGGAAAAGAATAATTTTTATTTGAGTTTGAGAAATTTTTACTCACATGCTTCACTGATGGAGTATTTTTGTTTCATGAGTAATGCTGTATTTTTATTTGGTGTCCTTCGTGTTAGGATTTAAGTTTCTGTGGTGGCTCAGGCTCAGGCTTTGTTCAACTTAGCTGTCTTATCCTCTACAATCATCTTTTGAATCAGTATCTTTCTTGTCCCTTTTGCTATATCATATTGATTTTCCAGATGGATTATCTTTCCAGATCATACTTAAGGACAGTAGATTATTGGATGTTACTGTTGAGAAAATTATTGAGATGAAGAAACATCCTTCATTCTGGGTGAACAGATGATTTCCTTAATTGTCATTGTCCCTTCTCAGAGCTGGACATTCCTAATCTTTTCTTTTGAGAAATATGTTGGTCTTTAAAAGATTGATGATAGTATTCAATCATTTAGCCTTCTTTGATATTCACTTTCTTGTTTTTAACTGCCTTGTATTAATTCCCCTCTACACAGAAGTTTCAGGTGAGTAGATTATGTTTTTTTTTTTTCAGATTACCTTATGTAAGGTGTTCTTTATTGCTAACACATGAAATTCTTTATGAATATATACTCTTTTTTCCTTCCTTTGGATTCCTGTTCAGTGTGGACATTGCTCAAGATGGCATGTAAAACTGGAAGAAAATATGGTTTGAGTCGATGGAAATGGATTACTTCCAAATGATACATGGTGTCATGACTTAGATGGCTTTCCTTCCTTCCCTTCGCACCTTTATAGGATTTTCAAATTCTGAGACATATAAACTGAAATAGAATATGTTATCAGACACAAGCAACCAAATAATGCATGCATGAGACAAAAGGGAAACAAGCGGGCAGGGAAATTGCTAGTTTATTATTGTGAATTATCCATTTAAATCCATGTTGCCATTGCTCCATCTTCCTTGGAGCCATGGAACAAACACAAAAATTAGTTTTCTCCAATTCATATCTTGACTTTTCTCCACACAGCCTCAGCCACATAGCAGCAGCTATCCAGCATCATCTCAGAAGCCAGACAACTATACACCTCTGGGGGCACTTTCTACTATGCAGCCAGTGATGAGTCCTGGTGGCACCCCTCACCACCACCACCACCACCACCATCACCACCATCAGCATCAGTCCCATCCTACTTCTCACATTCAGCCTCCTCCTCCCCCTCCTCACCATCAGCCTCCCCTGCCACATCATCAGCCTCCCCAACCTCACCATCAGCCACCAACACCTCACCATCCATCACCTCCACATCATCATCCTCCCCCAACTAACCATCATCCAACATCACATAACTATCCTCAACCCCATCACCACCACCACCATCAGTCATATCCACCTCCTCCTCCTCCCCCATCCACTCACCCTCATGGTACTCATGGTACTACAGCCCCTCCTGGACATCACTGTGTGTATCGTCCACCACCATTAACCCCCCCTGCTGGAAATCCTCCTGCTAGCAATCCCTCTCAGGGAACTTCCCAAGTAACAGGGCCACTTATGACTGGTCCTACATATCCCAACCAATCTTCACCTGGGTATATGCCTCCCAGTCATGCAGTAGCACCCACCCACTCTACCCATTCTCCACATCACTCGCCAAAGCAATTGGGATCTCCAAGTCATGTCCCCCCAAGTCTGAAAAGTCCAACAGGAAGCAGTGGAAATCACCCTCCTCCAGGCTCACCCCGAGCTGTGCCTGCTCCAGGACAAACTGAAAGACATAATTCTGCTTTTACTGCACCAGCTCTCTCTACCCACTCTCCAGCAGCATCCACTCCAGCAGGTTAGTAAGTCTGGGAATTTAATTGATTGATCTTGCTGTGGAGTGAGTGCAGATTCTTGCAGTATGACACATGCAGCTTCTGAGCTTGAATGATTATGCTTTTTTGTGGGGAGTGGGTACAAGCTTCAAGTCTATCTTTAAGAATTTTCTCTGAATTCCTATTCCTGTTTGTTGATCGTGAGAACAGAATGATTTTAGCATGTTATATAACGATTGAAGTTTTATTCAAGGAACTTTAGGAACATATAATATCAGAATGATATGAGTTACTTAATGCCCCAAGTAAATTTGTCAAAAGAAATGAAAAAGGGTACAGTACAGGAAGAATATCAAAAATCTGTAACCTTTGGAACCAAGCAATGTGTGGATTTTGTATTTTTAAGGATTTTAGAAATATGCACCTCAACTTATCTTCAGAACGTATCCTAACATTAACAGTGTTTTGTATACCTAATGCATATTCTGAATGTTATTTGTTTGTTGTATATGTAATTACAAGTTATATAAAACATTTGATAAGCATTTATCAACACCATAAGACTCAGACTAACCTTGAGGGATACACCAACACATCCTTTTCTGGTTTTGTAAAATTTCCACTTTCTGAATTATGGTAATTACACATTCCTTCATCTTGATAATACTTCTACCAACAGTATCTCTTAAATGCTTTTTGGATGCTAGTAAGAGCATAAAATTATGAAAATATTATACAAACAACTGAAAAATCATGAAGCATTACTCTCATGCATTTATACAGAGAACAATGACCAAGCAGTAATATGGGCTTAAGTAGCGTATGACAAACAGAACAAATATATATGGAAACGCATGCTCCACTTAATTGGTAATCTTGAATGTATGACATCATGAACTTGGGGGTTTATGATTTTTGGAAACATGGATTTTCGATATTTTACCTGTATTACCATACGACCAGGCTTGAAATATCCTTTTTTTTTAATCTGTCATGTTAGTATTACTATTACTCCATTTGCCTAATCTGTTTTTAATTAGGATGTATTATGTTAAATTTCTTTTTGATTTTGGAGTGTATTTGTTTGCAAATGAAATTTTACTCACAAACATCTAATTTGGAAAGCCTGCCAAAATCACATTGAGCATTTAGGGGGAGAGTGCCTCTTAAGACAGCTTTGATGCTTCATGATTTCTCCATATTGGTAAACCTAGAATGGTTTTAAACTCTTGCTTTATCCTTTATGGGTCATTTGGAGAAATTTATATGCTGATTCTCCTCTTTAGTGAATGAAAAGTTTTAAATATTCTTTTATGTACTTATGTAATTGTTGTATTCTTTTCCTTTTTAGTGATATTCCACGGTAATTCGTATTTTTCAATTCTCTGCCCAATTAAGGTTAGATGAAATAAATACCTCTCATAAGGGGCCTTATCTGTGAAGTCAACCATATCAGTGTTTTCAACAAGTTCCTGTTGGCCCAACCTGTAATTACCTTGTACCGTGGTATTGCTTACTTCTGGAAAGGAGCTGTATAGTTTTTGTGGTTACTCAAAGTTATTATAGAAGCTGTGAGTACATTACATCAGTTTTGGAAGTGGTGAATTAAGAGACCTGCTCAGTTAATAACCTCTTTGCAACTTTCTCATGCTCCAGTATAATAGTATGCAGTAAAGGCAGATACAACGGATGGATTTTCCTTCTTGTACTTCATGAGCATAACATTGATCCAAACACGAAATTCAGGCCCAAGATACTGTGTAAGTGTAGGAAAACAGATTTTCCTGGAAGTTTTTGTTTTCTGCAGTTCTGTAAGAATGAATTGATGCTGGAGTTAGAGTTGTTTGTTTTTAACACTTTAAGAAATATTTCTTATATTTGATCTGAATTAGTTAGGCTTAATGACCTGTTTAGCTGCCAGCATTGTTTTAGTTAGAGTATTGATATGCTAGGAATATTTCAGATCTATGTGTTTACAGGAGAGGGACTGATACAGTATTCTAAAATTTAGAGTCACTTTTGAAAGTCACAGTACCCACAAATTGATAATTGTAGTAAGGATTTACATGCTGATGGATGTATGTATCTTAATAAACTTACTTCTTAATACTGAACTTGTTATGATATATACTATTTGGTATATACAGTATTACAGAGCAATCATTTATGAACAATTGCATGTAAAAAAAGACAATGTAAGATGAAAACTGTTACAAATTGATAATTTGGTAAACTTCAATGTACTGTACTTGCTGAGAGAATGGATGTGAGGGTGTGTTTCCTGTACAGTGGCTCACATCACCTTAAGGCTTGCTTCATGCACCACACATAGCTTTTATTGAACAGTGAATGGGTTAATATTCTTACTTTTCATGGAAGAGATATTTTTAGATTAGCAATATCTTGATGAACTATCATAGTGAACCCATTGATTACTGTTGTACAGCTCAAAGATTTATTCTTTGGGCTTTTCTCTTCTGCTGTTAGTTTATAGTAAATGAATAAGGTTTTTGTGGATTTTTTCCAAGAACATGTAAGAAATTAAACTTTATCTATATTTTTGCTAAAGGTCTCTAAACAGGAATTAGTCCTTTTTTGTTAACAATACTGTTTTTGTATGATGATAACATTTTGGGTTCTCTTGTGAAATATCATAGATTATCTATTTGCATATTCATTGCATTTTGTATTCGGTCTTTTAGTTCAACACTTAAAGATTCTCTGAATGAGTTGTGAATTTTTGCTTTTATTCTCCATACAAATGGAATGAAATTTTAGTTAGTTAACGTATTTCCATGGTGTACATCAGTGGAGAAATTGATTTGATCTCCATGTAAATGAGAATGAAAGTTTAGTCAACTCAGAAATTTCTCTACTCTAAGTAAAGTGATTATTTTCTTTGAAGAGAGATGATAACTGGTTAGAACACTTTGTGAATCAAGTCATCATATATGTTCCATGCTCATTTTGGTATTAAGTTGAATTCTGTAACACTTTAGAGTATCACAATTTACCATTAACTTTACAGAGTGGTCCTTTATTATTTTTCAGTTTTGTCTTTGATTAGACATCCCTGCCTTTTGCCGCTCGACTAAACTGATTCCCACAAAAGATACAGTGTTAGGACAGATAATTTAAATGTTAACTGTTTGCATGAGAGTGAGGGAGTAGGAGAATATTTTTTTTAGAATACAGAACCATACTTGTTAGACTATAGAAATAACTAGTCAAAGGAAGATGAAGAAATTCTGATGAAAGATGATTTGTTTAACGTGATGGAAGACTGCTCATTTCAGAAGCTCTAGGTCATTAGTTTTGTATTCACAATTCAAATTTGATAGTCTTAAAATGGCTGCAGTTGCTGCCTATGTGCCATAGAGTAAGAAAGAAGGAGGATATTAAGAATGGTTTCTGGAAAAGGCTTGAGGCACATTTGAGGAATTGGGTTCAGGAAAGAAGCTCACTATGGAGGGTAACATGTATGGGTGAGAGATAGATCAGAGGAATGATACTGATAAGTGCACCTTGTGTGCAGTTGACTAAGCTGTGATCCATTTGACTCTTAGTATATTGCAAGCACTGTAAAGTTCCCTGCTTCACTTATGGTATGGGATTGTTTCAGTTTCTAGAAGTTTTGCCAAAGAATGAAACTATGAAGCCATAAGTACCTTAATCTATTGTGACTAATTTCCGGATGTGTTCATGAAGTGCAAGACTAAAGTGTTCATGCAAGATGGAGCTCCTTGCCACAGTGCCAAACTAGTTACTGGTTGGCTTATGGACTGTGTAGTGAAATTTTTCAGTGACTGGCCCAAGAGAAAGCAGTAGGAGGTGAAGAGGAAGGTGCAGTTGATGAAAAAGAGGGCCGATGAAAGTTGGTTGGATGAGGATCAGCAAACTTCAGGGAGAATAGGAAAATGTTCAGGAGGAGGTCAAGAGTGTGAGAAAAACAGGAAAGCAAATGGAAACATCAGTGAAAGGCAAATGGGAAAGTTGTGACAAGCAGAAATGAGGTGAAAATGAGATGGAGAGAGTATTCTGAAGGATTGTTAAATGTATTTGATGATAGGATGGGAGATGTGGAGTGCTTTCATTGGGGAGGTATGAGAGGTGATAGGATCACAGCAAGTGTTTTGGTGAAAAGATAGGTGTTGAAAGCCTTGTGTAAGATGAAATGTGGCAAGGTGGCTGGAGTGTATGGTATTGCAGTTGAATGTCTGAAAAGAGGGAGTGACTGTTTTACTTGTTAGCTGGATATGATTTTCAATTTATGTATGAATCATGATGAGGTGCCTTAGGACTGGTGGAATGCATCTCTAGTGCCACTGTGTAAAGGGAAGTAGAATAAAGGTGAATGTTCAGATTACAGAGGTACAAGTTTGTTGGTTGTACCTGATAAGTATTTAGGAAAGTGATGATTTAGAGGGTGGCAGAATGTACAGAGCTTCAGACTGGGAAAAGCAGTGTGGCTTCAGGAATGGTAGAGGAAGTGTGGATCAAGCATTTACACTGAAGAATGTGTTTGAGAAATACTTCAAGAAACAAATATATTTGTATTTGGCATTTATGGGTCTAGAGAAAGCATACAGTGCTTTGTAAGAGTTATGAATAGTGTGGTAGGAAAGCAGCTAGAAGCAGTGAGGAGTTTCTGTGAAGTGAGTAAGGCATGTATTCAAGTAGGTAGAAAGGAGGGTGAATGGTTCCAGGTGAAGATAGGCTTGCAACAGAGTTGTGCAAGTCATCATGGCCATTTAATCTGTTTATGGATGGGCTGATGAGGGAAATGAGTACAAGATTTTTTTTTCTTCTTTTTGGAGAGGCTAGGTTTGCAGTCTGTTAGGGTTGTGGGGGCTTGGGAAGTGTATCAGTTACTGTTTGCTAATGATGTAGTGCAGGTGGCAGACTTGAATAAGAAATTGCAAAGCTGGTTTTTGAGTTTGGGAGAATGTGCTAAAGGAGAAAGTCGAAGTTAGATGTGAATGAAATCAAAGTTATCAAGTTTAGCTGTGGAGACAGGTTTGTTGAGATGAGAGTTTGCATGGAGAAAACTCGGAGGAAGTGAAGTGTTTTAGATAAAATCTTGGAGTGGATATGGAAGCAAATGGAACCATGGGAGCTGAAGTGATCTATAATGTGGGTTGGGGGTGAGGTTTCGTGGCATATTGAGAACTTTGTGGAGAGAGAAGTCACTACCTGGGAGGGCAAAGATGATCATGTTTGAAGGGACAGTTATATCCATTTCTAAGTAGGACAGTCAGCATTGTCAGTCCTATCTTTCTGTAAGGTGTGAACTAAGGGAACATCAACTCTTTTCCTTGAAGCTTTCATTAGTAACCTTGGGTGGGGAAGTAGATGACTGGGGCCAGCATGTGAGGGGGTGACAAGGTAACAAGGTAAGTAGGGAAGAGTGGTGAGAGAAGTGTATGCTTGTAGCTGAGACTTACACACAGTGTAAAAGCAAAAATGCTGAGAGTGGTCTTAATCGCAGATGGAGTTATTCAGCTTTTGTTAGAGGTTTGAATTATTTTTTGATAATGTAGCCCTCCCCTCCCCCCTAGCCCCTTCCATTTGCACACAGCAACACACACTCATGGGTCATGTCCTTTCCTCCATCCACAGAAGCAAATGTCACCAATCAGAGGATAACCTTTTTTTATCTTTTGGATGTGTCATAAGAAGCAGCTCTTATGACTTATGTAGTAAATGAAGGATGCGTTTGATTACTTAATTAACCATTTTGTTCTCAGGAAGCTGTCAAACATTTTGAAGTATAATGCTTATGAAAAAGGGATATCATTTTGCAACACATCAACTGTTCCACATAGTGTTTCACAGTTTACAGACGTTAATAAAAGTGTGGCATTTGCTATAGGTTAGCAATGTGCATAGTGATATATGATGTCAGGAGAAGGGATAGGGTCAGCACTGCACAGGTGCACCAATATCTTGTGGTGAGTAAGCAATCTTTATTATGGGAGTGTAAACAATGTGGTGGTGATTTGGTTTGGATGAAGTAATAACAAGTTATTGCAGCCTGTCCACTGTTTTATGCTGAAATATAACTTGTGGTTCTTGTTGGCTTTTGGCAATACCTAGAGCATGAAAACATTTGAAGCTGATTGTAAAGAAATGTGATTTATACAGGCTCATCTGATGATTTTTATGATATGCAGTGTTCATTAAGAGATCATAAATTGATATTGCATAAGACAAATGCAGGGTTTACTAAGAGATCATAAATTGATACTGGACAAGGCAAATTCAATAAACTGGTAAAGTGAGCATGAATGCCAAAATGCTGGCTGCCTAGATAATGGGCATCGTGTCATTTTCCCATTTACTATTCATATCGTAGTAAGTTAGGCATGATGGAATTGGGCACATTTGAAAAGTTATTTCAAAGCTCACCTCCAAGGCCAGATGAATAAAGAGTTCCTTGTAATCTTATCAACTAATGCCAAACTCGATATCTGCATGCATCATTCATGGTGACTCTTAGCTAATATGTGACCAATCCCCAGTGAAACCACCACCATAGACCCTCACTCCCACCACATTCATGCTACATACCATGAAAAAGCCTACCATTGGCCTCAATGTTCCTGACATCTTATATTTTGTTATGCCTGTTACTAATTGAATTCCCATCACATGTTCAACATTACAGGAAGCCAAAAATTCATGAGTATTATTACACTTATAAGAAATGCATAATCATGTGTGAACACTCATTTATGCAGGCTGCAGTCATACATACTTTTAGGATTTTTTACATAAAACTGTAGGAAATTATTAATCTGTGGTGTAATATGGATTGTGTATTAAATAAGAATCCTTTTATAGTGACCTTGACATGATAAAGAAACTCTGGACACTGGAAGCTTGAAAGTAGTGTGAAATGAAATCTTTGAAGGAGAGTTCATTTTCTTTAGGTTGACACCTCTCAGAAAGAGAAGATTATAAACATTGACTGTCCCAGTTGGAAGTGGAGGTGGCTGTACAATAGTCCTAATAGTGTTGTATGGTTATGAGGTTTGTATTCTAGAGGGGAATGTATGGAAGAGGGTGAATGTTAAGACAGAATTTTCTGAAGACAATATGTGGTGCGAGGAGGATGACTAATTAAGAAGTGATTGAGTTGGAGATAGGTGTGGTAATAAAAACAAGTATGGCAGAGAGAGCTGAAGAACATGTTTTGAAATAGTCTCAACACATAGAGAGAATGAGTGAGGAGAGGTTGACTAAGAGGGTATATGTCAGAAGTGGAGAGAACAAGGAGAAAGGAGAGACCAAACTGGAGATAGAAGGATAGAATGGGAAAGGG
>JAUTXX010128012.1:0-16075 GCA_032273605.1 Panulirus laevicauda
TGTGTGGACGTGTATGTATATACATGTGTATGTGAGTGGGTTGGGCCATTCTTTCGTCTGTTTCCTTGTGCTACCTCACTAAGATGGGAGACAGTGACAAAGTATAATAATAAATACAGTTCCATGTTGATATTTAGTCAGCATATTTTGAAAGACAGAAAATTGAAGGTGTAGGTTGTTAGTTAATATTTGAGAATTCCCATAGCAGCCTGTGCCACAGGGCAATGTGTTAAGTGTTGCATGCGTCAGTGCTGTTCTTATTGATATTGCAGATACTCATCCTTTCTTGGTTACAGTGTAATGATCTATTGTACATTATTGTCAGAAGTAAAACATTTGCCAACTTCTGTTGATAAGACTACCTATTGTGTAGATATCACTGGTTTTAATTGAATGAACAAAAAACCTGATTAGCAATAAGATCAGCAATCCCACATGTGTTATTGAAAGGCACTCTCATTCCTTATGAATAGGAAATGATATTTTTAGGCATGGTTTTTGACAGAAGATTGAGATGGGCCCATCATATCAAAAACCTTTAAAAGTAAAGCGACAGTCACAAGTTATCTGACTGTATGTTGACTGGAAGTGATCTTTGTTCATCGGATATATTTGTTGGCCACTAATGACTGAAAGTGGTAGACACTGTTTATAATCTTGGTAATGGTATATATGCTGGAGCATTCAGATCCTCTGAAGTTTAAAGTCTGTGTGCATATTGTGGTGAACTCCTTGCAAATTTAAGATTTGAAGATGCGGAGTGAACAGTTTGTCAAGCCACCCAAATACCATAAGTTTATCCATTTCATTATGTGATGTATATGAAATTTTATGTATTTAGCTATTTTAACATTAACAAGTTAGGTAAGTCTTACTTGTAAGGCACATTATGAAAATTTGGTATTCCTTTAAGGTGGCTGTGATATAAGATTTTTTTTCATTTATTTCATTATATATGTCTTTATATCCCTGGGGATAGGGGAGAAAGAATACTTCCCACATATTCCCTGCATGTCATAGGTGACTAAATGGGTTAGAAATCCTCCCTACATGTTTAACTTTTCTGAAAGAAGAAACAGAAATGTCGGCCAAGTGAGGATTTTTCCCTCTGAGACTCAGCCATCTGTTCTTTACCCTACCTCATCAATGAAGGAAATGGCAATCATGTATGAAAAAAAAAAAATATGGAAAGGTCTGTGGGGCTTGAAAGTGTGTTAGATACCTGAGAGTGTACATGGCAGCAAATGGAAACAAAGAAGCTGAAATAAGCCATAGGATAGGTGAGGTGGCTAAGGTACTATGCACACTGAGTGTGTGGAAAGGGGGCAAAGATGAGCATTTTTAATGGAACATTAACCCCAATGGTATTGTATGGATGTGAGGCATGGGCCCTAAATTTGAAAAAAAGATTATAAAAAAAAGAGTATGGAACATTGTGTATGTGCTGAAAATGAAATGTTTGAGGACAATATGAGGTGTGAGGAGAGACAATCTAACAGGAAATAGCTGAGTAAGAGAGAAGTTTGGTAGCAGGAGGAGCATGTATGAGAGAAAAGAGGGTGTGCTGAAATGGTAAGGACACATGGAAAGAATGATAAAGTGGGTATACATGTTGGAAGTGGAGGAGGGTATACACACTGGAAGTGGAGGAAACAAAAGAAAAGAACGGAAACCAAGGAGGTGGAAGGATGGAGTGAAAGAGGCTTTAAATGTTCAAGGCTTGAACTAGCAGAAAGGTAAGAGGTATGCATGGAATAGAGTAAACTGCAGTGATGTGGTACATAGGAAACGATATGCTGTCATTGAGCTGGCCCTGGGCATATGTAGTCAGGGGTAACATTGAAAAGGTCTCCAGGGCCTGGTTTTGGATAGGAGGTCTTTAATTTCAGTGCTTTATGCATGACAAGCAGAAAGCAGAAGTGGGCAAATAAGGCCATGTTTCATCTGTTCCCCGCATTACCTTGTTATTATAGGAAATAGCAAAAGGTATGAAAAAAAAAAAACCTACTAGCATTATGTTTTGCTTTCTTAGACTCATTAGTGAACCAGCATCACTGATGCAGATGCAGTAGGTGTAAACTGTAATGTACCTAAGATCCATTCCACCGACAAAGTCCCAATCCACTACAACAGATCTAAACAGCAAATTATTCAAACTACAAAAGCTGCAAGTAAAATAATTTATGGTACCTGCATAAAATTCACTCCATAGCAAAAGCACCACTCTAAAGAAGCATCGGCAACTCTTTGATGTGTGTAAACAGAGCCAAGGCTTAAACACAACCAGTACTCACAGGTGAGTTAAAGATCTTGTACTCCTGAAGAACTCTGGACTCAGACTCGTGAGGCGATTGTGAGAAAGGTCCAGGCGGTTCAGGTCTTTCAGCCGTCGAATGCTTGAGGACCCATCTAGAGAAAACAGTTGGTTGTAGCTAAGATCTCTGCAAGGAAAGAAAGAGAAGTATATTCGCGAACACAATCATATTTAATATGATCAACAAATCATCTTTCATAAGCTTGGCATGTATAATCAAGAATAATTTTGAATTTCAAGATGATGCAATAAAAGGCTCTTTCTGAGGCTTATAAGAAACTAAGATCAATATTCATAAACAATATTCTGATTCAGAAAAGTCTAAACATATCTTAAGTTAAACTCACAAAGTAGTAGTGACAGTTGGTAGGTCATTTGGGACAGTGGTTAGGTCACGTCCAGAGCAGTCTACCCTTGTGCCTTCACACCGACACTGAGTGGGACACAGATGAACCTCATCACATCGACCACTGTATCGGGCTCTTAACTCACTAGTACCTGTAATGTAGGAAATTTAGCAGAAGACTGTTGTTCAACTAAATCAGATAAATTCCAAATGATTGAGATGAGCCACCTCCAGGGATTCTGCTCCAACACATTCAAATACTGCATTCCTTAATATGTAAAGTTCTGTCTAATTGTCTTCTAGTCTAAAAACCTTAATAATTTTCTTGTATTTATTGCTTTGCTGCACACTTTCTTACACCAGTATCATTTTTATCAAGCCTATTCTTTCTCTTTGACAGCTTTTACAATTTCATTCTCAGAGGTGATCTGTATTTTTCCATGCTTCAAAACTAGGAAAATCCCCCTTCTATATTCAGTTAGCAACAAAGCTGCTCACAATCATTTTTACTCATTACCTTGACTGCAAATTTACTTTCCTTCTTAAGATATTTTTCAGTATTCCAGTAACTCGTCAATTATTCCTCACATGATAACGATTATTCCATAATCAAACATTCATAAAGACAAATAATTCATTCAACCTCTATGAGCTAAATACTGTGCCACTCAAATCTTAACTTAGTTCTTTCAAGAAAAGTTACATCTGCATCAAATCCCACAAATTCAATATAAATATACAAAAAGAACTCATCACTTTCGCATCTAAGTAATAATAAAAGCTGAACTTCTGCAAACAAGCCCCAGCAGCCTGAAAAAGTATTTTGGGAAAATCTACTTTGATGCAAAAAAACATATTTTCTGCACACTATACATATGTATAGACAGAGAGGATGGGAATGAATTACGTCATTTCTTCATCTGTTCCTGGCATTACCTCACTAACACTGGAAATGATGAACATGCATAAAAAAAGAAAAGAAAGGTATATTTCATCTATTTTTTTTATGATTACCCATGACCAATTTCTTTGAAAGAGTTCTGGTGTTACTCATGACCTTTCTAAATGCAGTTTCTGCAGCCCAAAACTACAATACTTCCAGTAGCAAGGAAACATAAACTCCTTTGGAGTGAGATGTTCTTTGACAAGAGTGTACTCCAATTGATACAGCCTCACCAAAGATGACTTTTCATTTGCTGTGTAATTTCAAGCTGTCATAGTCCAGTGACTCTGAAAGATATTTTTTCCTTTATACCTGATAACTGCTTCCCAACTTAGCGAAGTAGTGCCAGAAACAGACGAAGAAAGGCTGCATCCACTCTCAAGCTGTCATGTGTAATGCAATGAACCACAGCTCCCAATCCAAGACCAGGCCCCACAGACATTTCCATGGTTTACCGTCCACTGACAGTGTGTCGACCCCTTTATACCACATCATTCCAATTCACTCTTTCCCATGAACACCTTTCACCCTTGTGCATGTTCAGGCCCTGATCGACCAACATCTGTTTCCAACTCTAATTTGGTCTCCCCATTCGTCCTTGTTCCCTCAACTTCTGACACATATATCTTCTTTGTCAACCTTTCCTCATTCATTCTCTTTACATGTTCAAACCAGTTCAGCACATCCTCCACTGCTCTCTCAAACACAACCGTTTTATTACCACACCTCCCTCTTACTCTTTCATTATTTACTCAGTCAAACCACCTCACACTACATACTGTCCTCACAAATTTAATTTCCAACACACCCACCCTCCTCTATTCCTTCTTATCTACAGCTCATGCCTCATGTCCATATAATAATGCTGAGACTACTATACCTTCAGATATACCCAATTTTGCCCTCCCAGATAATGGTCTCTTTCCACACATTCTTCAGTGCTCCCAAAGCCTTCATCCCCTCACACACGTGACCCACTTCTGCTTCCATGGTTCCATTTGCTGCCATGTCCACTCCCAGGTATCAAAAACACTTTACTTCCTCATATTTTTCTCCATTCAAACTCACTCCCCAGCTAACATGTCCCTCAACTCGGTTTAACCTAATAACCTTGCCTTTATTCATATTTACTCTTAACTTCCTCCTTTCACACACCATTGCAAACTCAGTCACTGTCCTCTGCAGTTTCATACTGGAAATTACTTCCAATGCTGTACTATCAGCACACAACATCTGACTCATTTCCCAGGTCCTTTCATCCCCAACTGACTACATACTTGCCTCTCTCTCCAAACCTCACTCACCATCCCATCTGAAAGATATATATTTATTCATTTAGAATTACCTCAGGACCAATATTCATGAAAGATTCCTGATATCATCCAAGACCTTTCTAAAGGCTCCTGCAGCTCAAGGCCATGCTGCTTCCAGTAGCAGGGAAATGTTGACTCATATAAAGTGAAAAGCTCTTTGAAGAGAATGTACTCCCAGAGATATTCATTTTTCTTTTATGAACAATTTCTAAGAAAGAGTCCTGGTGTTATCCAAGGCCTCTCTAGAGGCACCTGAACTGAAAGCTGTGCTACCTCCAGTAACAGGAAAATGTGAACTCCTTTGGAGCAAGAAGTTTCTTTGAGATTATACTGCAAATAATACTGCCCCACCAAAGATGGCTTTTCACTTATGGTATACCTTCAAGCAAGCAGAACCCAGTAACACCCAAAGCTCATCCTCATTGAAGGCTCTGGCTGAGGTGTCTAAATGATAAGATGACAAGAAAGGAGAGATAGGTAGTATGTTTTAGGAAATGAACCTGAACATTCTGGCTGTGAGTGAAACAAAGCTCAACGGTATAGATGACTGGTTTGGAAATGTTCTAGAAGTAAAGTCAGGGGCTGATGAGAGGGGAAGAACCAAAGAAGGGGTAACACTACTTCTGAAGCAGGAATCATGGGAGCATGTGGCAGAATTTAAGGAATAAAAGCTTCAGAGTGATGTGAATAAAAATGAAAATGGACTGCAGGAAATGGATAATTATTGGTGCTTATGCACCTGGCCATGAGAAAAAAGATCATGAGAGGCAAGTGTTTTGAGAGCAGCTGAGTGTGTCAGCAGTTTTGATGCAAGAGACCAGCTGTTAGTGATGGGTGATTCAAATGTAAAAGTTAGCAATGTGGCAGTTGAGGGTATAACTGAGGGGAATAGAATTCAGTATTATGAATGAAACTGGTGAGCAGCTTATGGAGATGTATGCAAGAAAAGGAATGGTGATTGGGAATACCTACTTTGAAAAGAGGGACACACAAGAATACGAATGTGATTAAGAAACATGGTCAACGAACATTATCAGATTGCACATTAAGTGACAGGTGCTGCAATAGAGAGATTTTGGATGTGAATGTGCTGAGAAGTGCAGCTGATGGAAAATCTGATCATTACTTTGTGAAAGTTAGGGGTTAGATTTGTAAAGGATTTTGGAAAAGAGGGAACAGTATAGGTGAGAAGAGAATGGTGAGAGTGGGTGAGCTTGGAAAAGAGACCAGAGATGAATGTGGCATACGTAAGGTGGGAGGCAGACAGATTAGAAAGGGTAGAGAGCGGTGGGATGACAAGGCAAAGTTGTTAGGGAAAGAGAAAAGAGAGGTATACAAGTGATTCTCACACAAAAGGAGTGCAAGTGATTGGTACATATATGTACATAAATATGGATTGAACCAGGGCATGTGAAGCATCTGGGGTATTCTACCTAAAGCTTACTGATACTTGCTCACCCCAACTCTCATTTGCTCTCTTTTTCAGCCCTTGCAGCTTCCTCTTGACCTTCTATCACTTTCTCTTTCACATCCCCCTATCATCTGCATTCCCAGTAAGTAGTACCTAAACATCACACATTTCTCTTTCACTATCAACTTTACTTCTTCATCCCACCACTCATTAACTTTTATAATCTGCCCACCTCCCATCCTTTACATGCCACACGCATCTCTCGCACATATCTGCACTGCTTCTCTAAATACCACCCTTTCCTCATCCACTCCCCTTGACTCATTTACTATCGCCTTTTGCCATTCTACACAAAATCTCTCTTAGTGTTTCTTCACAGGTCTCTTTTCCAAGCTCACTTACTTTTACCACTCTCTTCTCACTGATACTGTTTCCTCTTTTCCTAAATCCTCTTCAAATCTTCACTGCCTCCAAAAGACAGTGATCAGACATTCCATCAGCTGCCCCTCTCAGAACACTTACACCCAAAAGTCCCTCTGTTAACAACACATCTATCAATCAATCTGTGGTCCAATAATGTGCACTGACCATCTTTCCCACTCATATACATATGCTTGTGTATGTCCTATCTTTTTTTCCTCTCTAAACTCAGTTTCTCTTGGTATTTTTTTACACGTCACTTTTCCAAGCTCACTTACATTCACTGTTCTCTTCACACCAATATTGTTTCCTCTTTCCCTTAAACCACTACGAATCTTCACTCCTGCCTCCACAAGACAGTAATCAGACATCCCACCAGCTGTCCCTCTCGGCACATTTACCTCTAAAAGTCTCTTTTATATGCCTATCAATTGACATGTAATGCAATCTCGCCTACTGACCATGTTTCCTACTCACATGTGTATACTTGTGTATGTCTTGCTTTTTAAACCAAGTATTCCCTAGTGCCAGTCCTTTTTCAGCACACAACTCCGAAAGCTACTCACCATTTCTATTCATAATACTAAATACCCCATGCCCTCCAATTATACCTTCAACTGCCACATCACTTACCTTCACATTCAGATCACCCATCACTAACACCTGGTCTCTTGCATAAAAAATACTGACACACTCACTCAGCTGCTTCCAAAACACTTACTTCTCATGATCTTTCTTCTCATGGTTTGGTTCACAGGCACTATCTATCTACCACCCATTTCCTGTTATCCACTTTCATTTCTACCCCCATTAGTCTAGAATTCACTTCCTTATATTCTTTCTCACCATCCCTTAACTTTACTCCTAAGACATTTTCAAACCATTCTTCCCTTAACTGTTGAGCTATATTTCACTCATAGCCAGAACACCCATTATTTTCCTCAAACAAACTACCTGTCTCTCTTCTCTTTTTGTCATGGTTACACCTGAACCTTTGGGGAGGATGAGCATTCCGTTTAGTTCCTTCTGCTCTGTCTTTTAGAAACTGAAATACAAGAAGGGAAGGGTTTCCAGCCCTCCCGCTCCTGCCTCCTTTAGTTGCCCACTATTAAATTCAGGGAATACAGAGGTAGTTGTTTTCTCTCATGCCCAAACTTGTACCTCTGTGTTATCATAATACCCTTGGACAAAGACGTGCTACAGTGAGTAGCAAGGAAAAGATGGACTCATTTAGAGTAAAATGTTCATTGCTAGGAGTGTATTTTAATGACATAACCATATATTTTGCATTCCACACATATGATGTTCACTGGTTTTGCCAAAAACAAAAAGTTACTTACATTTAAAGCTCTCTGGCCTATATCTGCCAAAGGGTTTTCGGGATAGTTTGATGGGCTCTTGACATCGTGCACCAGAAGTCTCAAAAGGATTCTCAGCGAGATATGCTCCCAGCCATGCTAAATTACAGTCACATACAAAAGGATTGGCTCCAAGGTGCCTGCAAAAATAAATTTTCTACAGTGATATAGTTTAAAAAGGTACAGGTTACTTTTCTGATAGTACAAAAGTATTTTGGTTTCAGGTCAATGATCATTATTGAGGATAATAGTACAACAGTACCACAAGTGGATGATATTCTTTATCTCATTCCTTGGGGTTCAAGGCTGATAAAAAGTACGCACTGTTTACAAAGAAAAATGATACATACATTATCTCACAGCATGGTATCATTCTGAAATGTGACTTTTATTTGACAAAAGTGAAAGAAAAATGTCAAAACAACCACAATGTACAGCAGTCAGATCAAGTAACAGTGATTACAAAATCTTTTCATAAAACAGAAAAATTGACTAGACCAACAGTTTTTCATGGTATAATAAGAAACTTATGACTAATGCTGAACTTCAATCACCACTGCATATTCCTTACTTAACTTCATAAGTCTAACAGGTAAAATGAAATCAACTAAATGTTTACATAAAAATTTCATGTTTGACAGCAAAAAGATGAACCCTTTCTTTTCTTGACTTTTCTCGAGAAGCTTATCAATAAGAAAAAACTTCCTCATTTACTAATTATATAAAAGGAGAAAATTTCTAACATTCTTTTTGCTATCGATTTTCCTATATGCCTTATCATTTCAGGAACTCCCTAAAGGGTGGCCGCTGCAAAAGTCTCAACTTATCTCTATACTCACATGCATCTCTCGCATAACTTATTCCACGCATTATTCCCCCATTTCTCTCCCTTTAGTGCCCTTCCTCTCTATTTCCCCATGTCTCAGGTAACCTGAAGTGAAGTACGCTTCAAATGAACGCCTCCAGCATGTGGCTGAGGTCGACTATTTCTACGTCGCCACCTGCACACACACCCGTCTAGTAACTCACACCATGTCAGCCATCCGGAAAGAAACTTCTGGTCATCGACCTCCACACTCTTGTGTCTGAAAAGTGTAGGATACGCCCTCCTTCAGCAGTACGGTGACAAGTGGAGGCTGGTGCAGAGTGGCTCTCGTTTTCTTTGTGACGCGGAGATAAGATATGACATTGTGGTGGAGTTAGAACTTGTGGCAGCTATATTGACCATGAGAAGTGCCGCCTGTATCTCCTGGGTCTACCTCACTTCGATCTCCTCATTGATCACAGGCCGTTGCTGCCTATTTGAGCGACTACACGCTGAACGTTGTGGAGAACTCACGTCTCCAGCGTCTGAAGGAGAACAGGATGAGTTTCCCTTCACGACAGTGTGGCATAAGGGGAAAGAACATGACGGGCTCTCCCGCGCACCTGTGGTTGACCCGACCCCGGCAGACCTCGAGGCAGAGGCGGACGTCACCTGTTTCTTACAGAGCTGTGGAAGACTCATCGCAGCCCCACGATCACTTCCCTGACTCCGTCATCCAGGAGATACGTACAGCTGCTGCCTAGGATGACACCTACCATCGCCGTTATCACAGGTTTTCCAATGGACAGGAAAAATGTGCCGGCAGCATTATGGGACTTGCGGAAAATACGAGACAGCCTGGCTACTGACGAAGGTCTTGTCCTCCAAGGCGCCCCGCTCACCATCCCTATCACATGACGCGTCGCCGCACCGCTCTGTCCCGTCATGACAACTCTCACCAAGATATATAGAGGCCACACAGAGCCGCGCCCGGCAGACGGTGTGGTGGCCTGCCATCACCAGCACATCGTGTTCCCGCAATATATACACCTGATGTCTATCTATTCACCATCCTGTCTGGCAAATCCATCATTCATCCATGCATCTACCATTACTGACACCCATAATATCCATCTACTGAGCCCTTACAAGTCATTCTATATCTTCCTCACCCTGTTTTAATGTACCCATACTTAAAAAACAAAAACCGTATGCTATTAAACCTCTAATACAGGAAGCTACCAGCATACAAGTGATGGACAGAAACATATCGGAAAGTTGGAGGATAAGAGTGTTAGAGCTTTGAACAATATCAATATATCAGACTAACAACGGCATGTCCTAAATGCTTACCCTTTAGATGTCAATTCAATATCTTTTTGATAAGAACTCACGATAAAAAATCAGAAATCACCTTCACTCTTCATTTTTTCTGTTTAATCTATTCAGATTCCTGTTAAAAAGACAGAATAAAGCGACAGCAAAGTGATCTTACCTAAACAAGTCAAAAAGACGAGCAAGGATTAATGAGTTACTCACATGGTCTGGATGTTGGTGAGGGAGGTGAAGGTTCCGTTGCTGAGCGTCATGATCTGGTTGTCATACAGCGACCTGCAACAATATGATCTTATTAGAACTGATAGAGCAATACCTACAAAACCAAATTATCACATATCTTTCTGTATGGAAAGTAACTGCTACTTGTGCTCTCTCTCTCTCTCTCTCTCTCTCTCTCTCTCTCTCTCTCTCTCTCTCTCTTCTTTTCCACACTTATTTGCTCTTCCCTGCATTAGGAACGTAGCACCAGGAACAAACGAAGTTGACTTCATTACCTCACATCTATTCTTTAGCTGTCATGTGCAATGCACTGAAACCACAGCTCCCTAACCACATCCAGGCCCTACAGGCCTTTCCATTGTTTCCCCCGGGCGCTTCACATGCCCTGGTTCAGTTCAGTGACAGCACTAGAAATAGATCTCATTCCATTTTTCCATCTACGTTTGGTGTCCCCGTCTCATTTTTTATTCCACTTCTGACATATATCCTCTCTGTCAACCTCTCCTCGCTCTTTCTCTTCATATTTCCAAACCATTTCAGTACACCCTCTTCAGCTCTCTTACCCACACTCTCTTTATTACCACACCACTTACCATTTTACTGCTTACTCAATGAAAGCACCTCATATCACATACTGTCCTCAAACATTGCATTTTGACATTGCAGTAAAAATGAAAATGCAGACTACAGCGTGGATTCTGTTAAAGTACGAAAGGTAAACGAGGAAACAGACTTTGGGTGTAATAATCTCTGGTGAAGTGAACAGTGCACAGAGGCAGTTTAAAAAAAACGAACAAAATTCTTGGATTTATAGGCACGCCTATCGAGTCTAAGACCATGGTAATTATCCTTACTCTTTCCTGGTCACTCGTGCGTCCCCATCTCAACTAATGTGTTCAGTTTTGGTCATCCTACTTGAGGAAAGACATAGACAGAATGTAGAGTACAGAGACGAGATAACAAGATGATTCCCAGACTGAGAAACAAATCCTATGAGAGCCGATTAAACGACTAAATCTATTTAGTTTAGAAAAGAGAAGGTCAAGGGGTGATCTGATTCGGGCATTCTAAATCATGTAACGAATTACTTAAGGAGAGTCTTCTAATTTCAATCGTAGTCATGGTTACAATACAAACTCGTGGGCAAACGTTTTACCTCGAATGAGGCAAAATACTTTTTATGCAACAGGATTATTAACATATGGAATGGTTTACTAATTACAGTGGTTGAAAGGAGTACCACAGATACGTTTACGAATAGAATTGATAAATGTTTCCCTTCAAATCCAAGACTGACGTTATTTGCGCCTCCTTAGCTACATGAAGAGTTTATTCATTTTTATCTATCTTTAATATGTACGTATTTCTCCTCTTACTAGACTTATCTACGATAATCATGTCTCTTCCACCATTACAAACAGCTTCGAAGGGACCAGGTGGTCTGTAGCTTTTTAAATTCATTTGTCACATTTCACCCTCTTATACACATATTCGACTATAGCCCAACCCTCGTATCCATACAATGCTGGGACCACCATACTTTCAGAAAGCCATTTCACCCCCTCCCCCCTTCCTCCTCCCCAGATAGCAACCTCTATTTCCATTACAACCTCATTCCCAGAACCTTTACCCCCCTCACCTACTTCAGCAATTACCTCCAGTTCCATTTGCTTTCAAGTCCACTCCCACGTATCTATTACACTTCACATCTTCCAAATTTTCAACAGTGAAAGCTAACACCCTAACTAACCTGTCCTGCTCTGCTAAACCTTGCTTTTGTTCACATTTATCCTTAACTTCCACATATCATACGCAATTCCGAACTCACATACCAAGTTCAGCAGTATCTTACTCAAATATGCCACCAATACTGTATCATCAGCAAACAACAGCCGACTCAGTTCCCAAGCCCATGTGTTGTTTATGCTATATGCGTGAGAACCCAAGTGGATGAGCAAGTGCAGCCTTTTTGTCACTTGTGGCATGAGTGCCAATTTGGTGAACGAATCAACATGTGCACAAGTGCTGCCCTCTCGTGGTGTGAATAAGAGTTGCTACTCTTTATTGTCAGTTACTCGTCCTAGTAGTTGGGTTCGGATGATGACGTAAGACAGCTTTCAAGTCAAAGCGTTACAACTTCCCAAAAGCCAAAAGGTGGGGGTAATGTTATAGGCGCCGATGTTCCTCTTCTCTATATTCTACAGCTACCATTTTGGCCAATGTTCTCGTGAGGTGTCTGCACGTGTTCCACCCGTAAGGTCTCTGGACTCGTGGCATGCGTTAAGCTGCTACTTTCCACAATTTTTCTGTGGAGACTGACCACTCGAGGTCTGTTATGATGCCTTCTTCATCCCCTCGAACAGCTAGGCTGTGGAATTCAATTCCTTTTGTCTTCCCTTCCTCCTAGAACCTCTCCCTTCCTTTACGAGTCAGGCTTACCGACATCGATGAATTTCTTCCTTCGTTTTTGACTTTTTCCTACCGAGAAGGCTTAATTCAGACATGTTTTGCCCGTGCTGTGTCGGTCACTGTAGAATAAAGAGTTGAAAACAACAGAAAGTATTCAAATCATACGGCGCTAAGGTGACTTTCTTGTCTAGCATCTTTTAAACAACAAGATTCGAGTTCCGAAAGATGAGCTGGTTAAATTTTTCTCATGGATTCTCCAAAATTTCCCTAAAAGATACGTTAAAAATCGAAGATACAATTTCAAGCAACACACATCCAAGTTTTATTTCATCAAATAACGCTTTTGGTGACTCTTACTGTGACACGTCATTTATAGCTTCCCTCTCCTGTGTTATGAGCCCACAACGCTAACTTATAACCAGACCTTTAATGGCTACTCATCTCCGCGACCGCCCTCTTCCTGGTTCAAAATGGCCATCCGTGCCCGCGGCGTCTCAATAATATCCCATAAATTTCTTCCCAAGACAGTTTCGTGGTACTTTTTTTTTCCAATTACTTTTTTTTTTTTTTACAAGATGCGAGTCATTGGTGATGGTGCTCTGTTTAAATTTATGACTATTTTTCATTAGTTTTTAAATACATGAATTTAGTTCACATCGATAAGCTTGCACGAACATCATCAGGGATGCAGACCTGGTGTAATGTGGTTTATACATTACAGCTTTCTTTTTTTTCGTCATTACTTACAGCCATCTGGCCATTGCTGGCGGCAAGTAATGCATCTCGTGGCTCAGCATGAACGCCTTAGGAGAGGAGAGAACAGGCCTAAACCTCTCGCATGTACGTATGGCAAGAATGGCAGCTGCCAGCGTAATGGATGAGTGATTTATATTCCAATTTGCCGTTAACTGTCAAGCCGATAAAGGAAAACCATAAAATGAAGCTGTAAACTGAACGCACCTTTAATTATTCCAGTTATGCCATAACCTCCATAAGCGTTCTATCAGTTAATCATGATCATTATCAAGATTATGTTGGGCATGAAGCCTGAGGAGGAGACATTAGTGTTGCCAAACACAACTTTAATATCCCCGTTAGTACGTGCGCCCACGACACTCACTAAGTGTGAACACTGCTAAGGGGATTATGACGTTGTGATAAAATCATTTTCATTCACCCAAACGTAATTATGTGGTTCTTTTAACTTTTCCAGTATGAATTAGTAAAAATAATATTCCTCTACAATGCAGAGTTGGGAATGTTCTACAAGCTTAGTTGGGAAAACCAATCTGATGACGTTGAGAAACACTTGCTCCTTCAGATATACTGACGAGGCTGGCGGGCAGACTGATAAAGTCAGCCAGGTCGTCCACAGGTGACACGAGAACAAATGAACCTTCTAGTTAACTGCGGTTGGTAGGATACTAGGTATTCCTGGCAGGCAGTAAAGTAAATCATCTAGTTTTCCAATCAGGCTCTAATGGTAGCGAAAGACGAGCAACACATCATGGAACACAACTGTCACATGAAATATTTATGCTGACATCAACTTCTCCAACTCTGGTATATTGATGTAATATTTGTTTCACAAGTTAAACGTTAGTAAGTAAATGTTGGCATCATAACCGCGTTCATCAGAGTACGTGATGCCATATCAATAATAATCATGGTTTTCTAAGCTCGATGGCTCAATCTTTGATCACGGATATAGATAGTATGACCCTTAGGGTAGGACAACTGGCCCCCAGACCTAAGTTAAGGGTCTACTCATCAGTTTAAAAGACAACTGTGAGGCCAGTTCCCACTGTTGTGAACCATATTAACTGTTCCCTTCGGCCACAGCAGAGCCTAAGGTGCACTCCTGACCGGTGTGCGAAGCACATGACTCGGCCTCTCCAGAAGGTTTTCTCTTCATCTTACGGGTCCTGAGGACCAACCACTCTCGAAAATTATTATCTTAGTTTTCATCAGAGTTCCATCACTATGTTCCTTCTATTTTACTACATATATATTGATAAGGAAATAAAAGTCACTGCTGCTGTCCTCCAGCAGATAGCCTCGTCACAGACCATCAGGTGTTGTTATCTGTCTTTCCCATGTACTCCTAACATAATCTCACAATTGATCATCTCTTTCCTTCCATGACAGAAGCGCATTCCATCTCAACTGACCTCCATGACTCTCTACCTTTCCCTCTACATCATTATTAGCCTCTCCTGCAGTAGAATGACTGTCTTCCCACTCTGGTCTTGCTCAACACATTAATCCAGTTTCTCATGTGGTTCTGAGCGATCCTCCACCACTTCGTCCCTCGAACTCAGGCCCAAACGTCATCCATCATTATGGTCAAATAGAAGAGTATTTCTAACGGTCAGCCAAAAGCCTATCAAATGCCCACTGCCATGAGAAGCAGCTTCAGACTATAATTGCTGTCATTTGAATCGCTACAACTCACAACAATTACAAACGCTATGAACTTCTTTGGAAAAGAAAAAAAAACAACTATACTGTTATTAAAGGGGTGTAGAGTGATATCCTGGAACACCAGAAAACAATATATTTCACGTAAAAAGTTCTTTTTCCAGATACGTTGACAAAGTTTAGTTTAGCTGTAATTCGTGATGGTTTGTGAGACCAAGTTATGAACAAAGGTATGTCTAAACTAGAGACGGTGGTCATCTGAAGCAACGATCAAACAGGTCGTTACATACTCGCACTTTAGCCATTTTCTTGAGTGGAACGCCCTAGCTTCCTCCAGTAACACTAGTATACAACCTCCACACTCTGGCTGGCCATCCAGACGTCATCCCTTGTATGGATATCCTCCGCTGGGTGTTGCACGGGGGTCTATTTCCGTTCACGTGTCATTAAATCTGGGAGATCTAATTATGAGCCGTAGGCAGCCAGGCTGGCGGATCCGGACGCAACACTAACCAGTAACCGGCGCAGTTCTGAGGGAGTTTAATGACCAATTGGAGCCATGGTAACGGCCCATAAACCAGAGGGAGGCGAAGGAATCTTGTTAGAGGAAGGTAAGGCCTCACTGTGGTGTGACATTACCACACAACACATGACTAGTGATTCTCTGAGCTCTCCTCTCGTGTGGGGCTAAGACACACATACTTGTGAAGCCAACACTGCCGAAGTGTAGCTGCTACGTAGTGTGTGCTTACAACACACTAACATGAGATGACAGCAT
>JAUTXX010128122.1:0-16070 GCA_032273605.1 Panulirus laevicauda
GTTGGAACCACTATTCCTTCAAACATACCCATTTTTGCTTTCCGAGATAATGTTCTCGCCTTCCACACATTTTTCAAGGCTCCCAAAACTTTCGTCCCCTCCCCCACCCTGTGACTCACTTCCGCAGCTTAATTATATTTCTTTACCCCTAATCCTTGCCTTAAGAAAAAGAATTCCATCTCACATAAATCTTAGTCTTTTCAAAATGTTACCACCCTTATCTAACTAAAAAAATCTTCAAAAATTCCTTCTTCCCTATCCCCTTTTGCAGCATCTGTTCATTTTTCTATATATTTTCAATCATTCTCTTTCTATAATTCTCACTCACTTTCATCTTTTCACTACTTTTCCTTCCTGATTCAAATCAGTCTTCATTCTATGCCATCCATTCCCCAGTGTATTCCAGTCCTGATGCATTTTTTCTTTTCCTGTACTTCCACAGCACTTTGCTCTCATTATGTATAGAAATGTAAACACCATTTAAATGCTCCTTTCTGATGTATTTTTTCTGGTACCTCCACAGCACTTTGCTCTCATTATGTACAAAAATGTAAACACCATTTAAATGCTCCTTTCTTTAAAAGTTAGTCATATACCATTTTTTTCTCAGCTTTTATCCAAACTGGCCTGTCATTAACAATGTACATCTCTAACTTTACAATGTTTAGAAAAACACCATTCTGTGATCTTGTACATGCAGCCATGTTTCTAATGTCTGCATCTTCTTTGTCCTTATGACCATATACATATACAGTCCTGGCAAAAAAAGCTTAGGGCCCAAATCAATATTTTTTGCACGTTTTATTATACCCCCAAAACATGACTCTGATATGTCGGAAAAATACTGGGGCAGCTAATGGACATTGGTGGAGAGGGGGACCCCTGGGGTAGCAATAGGTAGCGGTCAGTCTGCTTAGAGTTATTGCGGTGGATTGTTTTTTCTGTTGTCCCCCTGACATCCGCTTTTTTTACTCTACCCACATGTACTTTGTGGTAGGCCTGTGCTGCAGTGCCTGGCCCTAAGGACTTGTCTAAAGAGGATATTTATGCTGTTGTACCCTTGTGTAAGGCTGGGAAGTGTAATAAAGAAATAGCTAAAATTACAGGGCTGGCACAACGAAGTGTGCAAAGATGGATGAAGCACTTTGTTAACATTGGTTACAATGACATTCCTACCCAGAAGAAACAACTGAACGACCTCATATCACTTCCCAACACACCCTGGGGACTATTCAATATCAAGTAGACAAGATTCCACTTATTTCAGCACAATAGTTAAGGAAAGACAATCCTAGGCTTCTTGGTCATGTGTCTGTATGTACTATTCGCAATCGGCTTTATGATGACTTGAAATTCAAGAGGGGTATGCCTCACAAGAAACCACTTATGACAAACTTGTGGTCAAATATCATGTCACAGTTGTGTGGGTGGGATACATCCAGCATCCCTAAGCTCCAGGCCGCCATTCAGGAGCTTTGGGACAATCTTGACCCTTATACCCTCTGCACCTTGCAGCATCTATTCCCAAGTGCCTTTAGGATTGAATGAAGGCAAAGGTGGATGAGTACCTGTTTTATCTTAATTATTGATATAATTAAATGTTGTGTCACCCTGTAAGTAGGGCACACCAGTTTTTTCTTTCAGTACTGTATTCAAAGACAATCTTTGTACTGAAGGAGCATGGCAATGACCATACATATTTGCAGGCATCTCCGTATTGAAGGAGCATGACAACATTGTCAAAATCCACAGATCTGCATAGTCCATAAAT
Organism: Panulirus laevicauda; assembly: GCA_032273605.1. NCBI lineage: Eukaryota > Metazoa > Arthropoda > Malacostraca > Decapoda > Palinuridae > Panulirus > Panulirus laevicauda. The sequence continues at coordinate 1,772 of JAUTXX010128122.1, forward strand.
TCCTTCAAGAAGGAATTTGTCCAGGAATCCCATATCTATTTGGTCCTGCGTTATCATCTACCCATCCAATAACATCCTCTGTATCTCTATTAGAGCAAATAAATCTTCAAGTTCTCCCTGCAAAGCACCATGAACTTTCTCCACTCAATCATCATAAGGCACTTAGATAATCAACATACAAATAAATTCTTTAAAAGCCTACATGCCACACACTTGCCACCAACCATTTTTTTCAAATCCTTTATCATTCGCCTGAAATCCATTTTTTTTTTTTACTATTTTTACTATTTTACTATTTTTTTACTATTCCAAACAAATAAAGAGTTCTCTCCCTTTTTATTACTGTCTGTTCCACCCGTGCACATTCTCAATTTTTTCCTTTCCTTCTCCAATCATCCTTATGGTAGTGTAATTCTTCACACATTCAGCTGCAGGTCTTACACATCCTATTCCATCTCATACTCCAAACAGCCACTTGATGATGTAATGCATGACAAAAGGCAGCAGCAGGTTTTACAGTCTATTTTTTTGGGAGCAACTGCATTCTTAGTTGGAGAAACATCCACAGAAACAGTCTTACTCATCATTTTAGCTCCTTCTCTCAATGAAAAGGACCTATTCTGAATAAGATACCCGAGCCAAATGTCAAGTGTTCTACATAAATCTACATCATCATGCTTGCCAAACCTGAATGTAAGGACATACGTAAAGAAAGAGAGAAGCAAATGAATATACACCATTCTCCTTCATACATAACCACAAGAAAAACTGCTGGTAAAAGGATTGGTATGATAATATAATTATCAGGAAAAAGTGAACATGCAGATGATGACAAACAGAGCATTTTTAATAAAGGTCAGTTGCTGGATATGTACAAAGAAATAAAAAATTACACAAATGGGCTAATAGAGAAATATGTACAACTGAGTCTGAGGATATTAGTTGCCATCAGAATATAAGGATAACAATCTATAGGAGTACCTTACATTAACTGAATAAAATGATTTGTTGATCACAGATAAAAAGACCACATCCTTCGTTCTTTGTACTGAACCAGAAATAGACAAATTTCAGAATAAGTATCCCTTATTACAATCTATACCATTTCTTAATCACTGTCTATTATGAAAAAAATGTCAACAGTATCATAGGTGATAATATTCAGTTTAACAATTTTCATGAGAAAATGATATTAATGATAGAAATGAATAAACATCACAATAAAACAAAATGCACTTCTAATTTCAAATCATTAGGAGATAAATGTATTGATGGCCATTTATATATAAAAGCAAGAATCATATTCTGTAAGGCCAGAATACAACATAAGGCTATAGCAGTTCACTACATAAATCAAAATAAAAGGCTTTCATTTACTTTGTTTGATCCATAAGATAAATTCAAAAAATCAGTAATGTTGTCTACAACTATAATAACTTTGGTGTCCTTTCAGTTCAGCAGAAATTGCCACAAATACTAAGATGATGGGTTATCTGGTCCAGCAATGTTGCTATTGGTTTGATATGCAAGTTACATCAATGCAAAAATGTTGCAGCAAAAACTGGAACCCTTTTTATCTGAGACATCAAAATCCTGTTCACAGTAACTTTGTTTTATCTTAACAGTACATATCACTAAAACGATGTAAATATAACCTTTCTGACAAAAATGTCACAACACTTCCAATGACAAAACCTAAAAATCAGTTACGTGAAATATTGAACTACAAAATAGTGATTGAACTTCTGAGTGCACTGGTAATTTCTTTAGTCTATGCCATGACAATCTGAATCAAACATTTGAACACACAACTATACCAAAACACTTTCATACATGCCACTTAACTGAGGCAATGTCAGGAAGGATGTCATGAAGTATAAAACATCATATATACCTGAAGTATAAACAGTCATATATAAAAAAAAAAAATTCTTTGGTGTACTACAGATATGTTCTTTTTCTTTTTATTCAAGCCTCTGAGAGTGCATTCCACAAACAACTGGCTCAAAAGAACCACAATGGAAAGAAACACATATCTCAAGTACAGTAGAAAGGCTTATCAAAAGCTTCCTAATTAACAAATGACTAATAAATTCTAATACATCTTTATCTTTTACACCAACTAAAATTCAACCATTCTACAATTCAAGCACTTATACCTTGGCAAAACACTGTTTTGGCCACGTAAACAGATATGATCTTACGAACTAATTAAAAAAATACACATTAAAACTAACATTTTGTATGTATCAGTGCCCTATCTACATTGTTCTACTAGAAGTGTCAATTAAAATCAGCACAACCTCTCCTCCATCCAAGAAGCTAGTCAAATACATTATGTGAATCCTTGCTAATTCACTTACTTTTCAATATATTAAATATATTGTACACAAGATTCAAAGGAAAAAATCCATCAAATCACTTTTTCTTGAAAGTATATGATTGAGCATAACCTGTCAGATAGTGCCTGGCTCCCCGTCTGCTGGGGTGTGATCATTTAAGGGCCTTATACAGTTACTGAGACTCAGTCCTTTTTGTTATTCAAATTACCTATTACTAGTGAAATTGTGTAAAACCTAGTATTGTGCTTTGTCAGCATTCTAGTGGGGAACATACATCACTGCTGTGCTTTTCAACCGATTATAATACTGGGATATGAAATCTGGAACACATCAAAACAAATAAGTAAATTATAGACAGAGTCTTCACATTCAGCCATATAACAATAGGCCAAAGGTGGAGAACCCATGAAATAGCACACAGAGATAGTGATGATCCCTATTAACTTGTCTTTTCAGCAGCTTGTAGTGGACAAATATAAATATTCTTGAGAAACAAGAGCGTGGAAAGGAGAGGATCTACAGTTTATTCTTTCACAGAAAATGTTACATATTCTTGTGTGGATTAAGTACAGTGTGTGTGGTATCATCTTTTGCAAATGGAAACACCAATGAGTACTGTGCATATGTGCACAAACATCAATAATCAATACATTAAAAAGTTTCTTTTTCTTTCCTCTCTATGATTCATGGAGAATGACAATTTACAAAATATACAGTAACTTATATCTTATTAGTTACAATGCAACATATTTCACTTTAAATCTGTTACATTAACAATTACACATTAGACTCATCTACATTTTAACTTTCTTAGATTCTGTATCCTAAATTCTTCCAGACCAGGCTCCCAGCAACTATGGGTAATTTCAATGCAACACTAAAATACTAGTATTCGCCATTAAACAAACTGTATATGACTGGTATATTATCCAACCTCTAAGTATTCAAACACTCCATCTGTCAGGATCTGGCCAAATCTGATAACTTCTAATTTTCTATCCAAGGTCCAGTTATCTAACTTATGGACCTGTAAACAGAGCTTCTATAGTCTTTTAAGAGTATGCCATGAGATGCACTGCTCTTAAAGCAAAGCCACTTTTGTTTACAATTTCTGACTCCCTCGATGTGCTTCATGGTGAGTGATTTCACTGGTAAATGGATTTTAAAAGAAAAAAAAATACTCCCTTAGGCCCCACTTCAACTACACCTATGTAGCAACATCCTAACAAGGAACTTCAGTTTTTTGTTGAATATATAAACAAAACAGTACTCCACAATCCATTAATTCTTTTTTCAGCTATACTTTTTAAATATTTCTTATATACAGCATCATTAAAAGCATCCAAGTATTTGAATTTTCCAAATGTCTGACCTGCAGTAAGTCCCACCATCATGGGATAATTTTAACTGTGAATCCTCATCATATAACTCATAAAGAAGTATCAATAGCAGGACACCAAATTTCACAAATTCATGGAACAAAAGCAGCATCTTAACCTCTAAACTGTCACTGTTATCTGAGTATAACTCTTTGTACATGAAAACACTGTTCTTCTCAATCAATAATACTGTATTAAAACATAATTTCCTTTCTTTGATTTCCACCATGGTAAAACATGCATTCTGTAAGACTGGTGATGCTGCTCATAAGTTAAAGCAATAGTCACTACCTATAATGATTTTTTCAATACAAGCAATCCACACTTAATATAAACCACTTAACACCGTTTCATTTTAAAGTAGCTGTGATATTACGGAATGGATTTAGGTAAGATAGTGCATGATCTAGTTTAACATAGTTGCTATACACAGTTCATCACTATTTTTACAATGATGAACTACTAATGAATGAAGAACAAAGTGGGCTGAGTATGAAATCAAGAATAAAAGATTAAAATGATGGTATAAGCGGAAATCAAATGATGGATCTCAGAATAAAAAGGAATCAGACTTTAAAAGAGATTAACAAGTCATTCTGGAGGGAGGTGAATAAGAGTACAAGAGAGAGATGAGCATGGAGCAAAAGGTATATCAGACAAGTCTGGGAAGTGGAATTAACACAAGATCAATTTTTTTTTCACATAAGTACTAATGCCAATTCCTGTCTGCTCAAACATTTATACATAGTATCATCATGACAGAGTCCATCAAATTTATGCCTCCTAGTTCCCAACATAATGGGGTCCTAAGAATCTCTGAGTTTCGGCTTGATTCTATTGCCAATTAAGGGGAGGCCTCTGGCAGTAGTTGTACCGGCCCCTACCTCTCTGTGAGACCTTCCTCTGTTTCTATTCACTATACCAACATTCGTGGTCTCTCTAGTGACCTCTCCTCACATGGACACCATCTATCTAGTACTTCTAATATCTTACTTCTCTCTGAGACACAGTTGTCTAATGATGTTCTCACTAGTCCCTTTTTCATATCTAACTATAATCTACACTCACGATTCCAGTTCAAAGGCGGTGTTTATGTATATTCCAACATAAACACACATTATGCATGCCTCAAGGACCTTGAGTCTCCAAACTTTGATGTTATGTGGCTCAAATTCTGTCTCCCTACTACCACACTTGTCTTCTGTTTTGCTTATTGCTCTCCTAATTCTACAAATCTTATATCTTTCTTTAACTATCAAAGCTCCTGCTACAAGACCATGACATCCTCTCATCTACAAGCCAAGATCCTTGACCTCTGGGATTTCAATGATCACCACAAGGAATGGTTGAATTCCTCCCATATGGATGGTGGAGGGATCAAAGCCCTCACATTCTCCATTCTCAATGATTTAGAGCAAATCATCTCCCACCCTAACCATAACCCTGACCACTAAGACCACTCTCTTAATATTCTGGATTTGTGTTTCACCTCTAGTCCAACTCGCCGTAAATACACAAGCTTCCTCAATAAACTTAGACTTGGACAGGACATCTCAGCGGAGTACACAAAATCTTGTTAAGTTTGATGCCTCCAAGACCCAATTTCTATCCATCTCTCTGTCGAAAACTCCTCACAATTCTTGTCTCCCCTCAAATGGTTCTGTAATTCCACCTCTTCACTCAATGAACATAATTGGTATTACTGTAAAATCCACTCTATCTTGGAAACCCCACATTACAAGAATACCTAAGTCTGCCTCTGAGTAACTGGGTGTCCTGTTTAGATGTCGAAATTTCTTCTCTTCTGAACAGTTACTCCATTTATACAAGGGATTGATTTGTCCTTGTATGGAGTACAGCTCTCACATTTGGGGTGGTTCTAGCTCTGTATCCTTACTTGAAAGAGTTGAGTTAAAAGTGATCCGACTTATAAACAGTCCCAAGCTAACGTCTAAACTTGATCCCTATGCCCTGTGCCACAATGTTGATTCACTTTCCCTCTTCTATAGGTATCACTTTGGTTTTTGCTTCCAAGAGCTGGCTGACTGTGTGACCTCACCACTAGCTAGACTATGTAATACTCTACAAGCTGCTGCATCACATAATTATTCTGTGGCCATCGGCAACTCAAGGGTGGCCATTTTGATACTTGCTACTTTCCCTACAATTCGAAGTTTTGAAAATCTCTACCTTCTCATGTCTTTCCCAATAACTATGACATGGCACATTTCAAAAGACAAATCTTTCACTTTCTTAAAAATTCATACATACTTTCCTGTCTTTTCTTCTTCCATTTCACAATTCTCTCCATATTTCAATCAAGGCCCAGCCTTGATGGGGACTTTTGTCTGTGACTGGTGCCTTAAACATAAAAAAAAAAGACTGGAGGTGATGCCTCTCACCAACAATATCATCCTTAAACATACTGCCTGATCTCTAAATGTTCTGCAGTATTGCTCCTGTAATACATCTATTGTATAGTTAAGAAAGTATAATACTAGTGCAAAACAGACACATAAGCAATTTAGTGGTAACATGGAGCAAAACAGGGAAAAAAAAATTTGACACTGGAAATCAACTGAATTTAAATAATGGAGGTCAACTGGAAAATGTGGTTTATCTAATGAAGTTTCATGTAACTTAGCGCTTTCTGGGATCATAATGATTACTTTTAGTAGGAAATGCCCATACTAAAATACCATCACACTTTCTTCTCAAAAAAATTCAAAGCTTTAAACAAAGCATAATCTGTGCCATGCATTTAAAACAATTACATACACTAAACAACCACATCACCAAAGAGACAAGCATTTAGAAGATATCCTTCCAGTTATTCAAAGCCAGAGGGAGCCTGGCTCTCATGGGGGCCAGGGGGATAACAAGCCCAACCCCCTAGGCCCAGTGCTTAGGTCCCTCACCACCAGTAGGCGGCCTAGAGCATGGGGCCCGCACTTCCTGAGTTGTAGGGAGGTTTAATCTCAAACAACAACAACTACTCAAAGCAGTGAATGCAGCAAGGAGCAAAGAAAATTTTGACTATCATCAGCAAAGCTGACAAAGATGGTATTTCAGAAAGTATAACTTTAATTACATTTTCATCACTCACGCTTTAAAATACATCAATTAACAATTCTTCTCTCTCTCTCATTTTGCAGAGGATTTTCAATTTTTACTAACCATATCTTCATCCATTATTTTTTATAGATATTAAAACTTTGGATAAGATCATCAGTATTATATATAATGGATATTCTCAGTACTTACTACTGACCTAAAAACCAACAATACTTTCAAAAGGGATACATTCACATTTACATCATTTTGTTGTACTGTACTCATTGGCTGTGATAATTTTTCCAGCATCTACATAATTTCAATGTATAAGGGCATCACCATGTATTTCATAAATCTTTTTACTTTTCCCCAACAACATATTGATTATTTATCATAGCATCTTCCCTTACATCTTCAGAATTTTTAACCATCATGTCTAAAACAATGTTGTGCTCCTATATTATGTCAAGAATTACCCCTTTTTTCACTTTATTCATGATTTTCACTCAGGATAATCAATAACTCCTCAAGCAGGAAAAAGATTGATAATATCAACAAACAAACAACTGGCACTCTTCCTTTATTCAGAGCCATAAACATAGGTTAATAAAACAAACCAAGTAAAAGAATGCGTAGGTGGTGACAGTTGCAAGCGAGGGAACCGGGGCATGCCGCCGGCAGGCTTATAAAGTTTTAGCCTTCTCAACATGAGTCAACGAGCCAACTTCAAGGTCCTGGGGAATAAAAACTCATGGGTTACATTCTTTGACTTTTATAACTATGCTGCAAATAAATAATTTCCTTTTAATTTGTGAAGTTCATTTAACCCATGTGCTTATCAAATAAAACATAAAAGATATAAGAAAAAAGTAAAAAAACTGCTGTACTTGAACTATAATATTTGGTTTCTATAACCGACATTTCTAGATAAAAGCTGCAAATCAAATGCAACTTTCAGTAACTTTATTTCTCAACAAGTGAATGAACTTAAGGTTTCTAAATCATCTTATGTGAGCTACATAAAGAATTGATAACTAGTAGTGTTTGTATATTCATAATCTGATAAGGTTTCCAAAACTTTGTCCACTAAATCCCAGTGAAAGTCATGAGGCAAAGTTGCCCAGAAGAGCAATGTCTTCCAAAATGTTGACCATAACTGCTGAGGGCTTACATAATATAGGTATATGCATCTCAGAATCATGTTAAGACTTAATGACACCTTAATGAAAGAGAGCATCTTCATTTCATTTTATATCTACGACAACTAGTTTGTGCTACTAATCTTAGTGAAGTAATTGTTTGTGAATGAAGCGGCTTATACTTTAAGTTCCAGTAACAGACACAAATTCAGACACTGTAAACAGATTTCCTTGCTCCAGACTACCATCCACATAAACATCACCTAAGCACTATATCCTCATAAGCATAATCGTCATATCATATCAGATGTTGAGAAAGTAAGATACTATAGCCTCACCAGTTACAGCATTCACTTTACATCTGAACAATAGAAGTTAACTGAGTATTCATCAGTACAACTTTGCCATTCTATATTCATTAAAATCACTATGATTAATGAACACACAACACAAAAATCAACAGTAAAATATTCAACATAAAGGGACAGAGCCAAGTATGTGGTGTCCAACTATCTAAAATTCACAGTTTAACTTCACAGATTTTCACAAAACAAACTGTGAATTTTAGTTTTACAAAAACTGAGAAAGATACCAACTGCAACACTACCTGAAATGGATAACAACCTCCTGGGCTTCAATTCATATATCCAAGACTGGATATACTGTAATGAATGATTTCATGCTAAGTCTGCCTGGCTACAGTATCAAACCTGTCTTTGAGTATAAGAAAGAAAGCACACTAATTCTTATCATCATTACACTGATACAAGACCACTTTTCTGAAGCTTCGAAAGCTTCAAGGATGCACTCCATAAAAGAGGTGGGATACAATGGATTTCTTTGCAGAGGGAAGTTCCTAATACTGTGCTCCTTTTCATATATCGATGATGCTACAGCCTTTTCAAAGTTTACTTCTTGCATGCAGTGCAACCCCTTGCAAGTGAAATCCAGTAACACAAGAAAACTGATTCTACACAATAAATACTCTGAATCCAAGAATAATTAGCAATGAATTTTACGAACTAAACAGCAATACAGTCTTTCCCTTACTGGAACAGCAATCATTTCTAAAGAAAAAATTGGACTAATCATGAATCAACAAAACAACTATTTTGTTAGGTGTTCTTTTCAGCACTTTCTGGAGCCAAACCTCAGCCCTATACCCAACGCAAAAAATATCTTCTATTCCCAACCTCAAATACTAAATTCCCGATGTCTATCTATCTATCTATATCTCTGATGCTAATTCCCTTTGGGAACTCCCTCAAGAAGGTGGCCAAGGTGAAAAAGTCTCCATAACTATTAAACTCCAGCACTGCTTCCCAATGAAAAAAGTACAAAAAAAGGTGAAATCACTTAGAGTAATTACCTTCTTTCGTTCAATGCAAAAATTGCACATAAGTAACAAAACGTCTTCTATCATTAATTGCAAAAATTGCAACTTCTACATGGCACCCATAAATTTCTTACTGAATACAATGATAAATTTCACAGGGTCTCTAAAATGGATACCAAACTGCATGAAGTGTTACCATTCGAGAGTACCATTGATTCATGCAAATGAATATAAACATAAGATCTACCAACACTCAAAATTATGAATGTATTTTTATTGCGTCTCTGCCATGAAATAGGTAAGTTACCTAAACAATAACAGCATGAAATACAGTGTAAGAGTTTATCCTTATCATACAGCATACTCCACAAAGAAATTATAAGGAACTGATAATTTTTTTCATGAGAAGTTAGTGCCTATTCCTAGAAACTGTTTGTTCGCTTGATTTTTCTCAATGCATTTTCTTTCAGCTTTTCTTACATCATACATTACAAGAAGAAAAATGCTACAAAAGAGGAAACTGAAGTGGAACTTCAGGCATTAAGCAAGATTATCCAAATAATATCTTTATCAAACAAGCAAATCTGTGCTAATACTGTCACATATAAAGTACAATTCATATAATATGGTAATAATCTAATCAAAAATGGCAAATTCATGCTTTTGGAATATATCTGACTACTTAATAGTCTTCCTCAAGTCTAATCTCATTTGTTGAAAAATATCTTTAATCAATCTTAAAGATTTTCTACTTTCAAAGTTAATCTTCATTGAAAATATTGTTAATAGGAACTTCTGATGACAGAAAAGAAACTTCACAGTCATTTAAAATTCGAGATGCAAGAAAAATATTCAAATGACGTTTCTTAATGGAAAAATAACATTTTCTAAGGGAACAAGGAAACATAAGGAACACAGGACTAAGCCTTAGAGAGGAAACATCCTCACTTGGCTCTTTCCTTTATTTCTTACTGTGGAAAGTATTAAGAGATGGGAGGATTTCCAAACCCAGACTCCTGCTTCTCTTTGTTGCCTTCTACAACATGCACGAGATATATGGGTTGCATGCTTTCTCCCCTATTCCCTATCTAATCATATACAGTAATGATATGTAGAAATCATGGCAATATTCTAAATTTTAAATGAAAATTGATACTTATGGAATATATTTGGTTTTATATTCAACCATATCCCTTAATTTTAATGTCACATACTCAAAAACAATTTCAAAAAATTTTACACTTTTTATTGTTAAAATCATAAATTTCCCACGCTAATCATTATTTTACAGAAATCTCAATGCCAGATTAGTAAAGTTTATGGTCATTTACAGGTCATTATACAATAAAAATGGAAAAACATGTTGAAAACAAGCTATGGAGAAATGCCCATGAAATCTACATATATAGAGAAAATGTTGAAATTCTTGCTATACAGAAATACGGTTATACTAACACAAAAACCTAACAACACATCTAACCCATTTTTTCCATATTCTTATTTCCCATTTCTATGGAAGGTGACACTGGTTTTCCTAATTTGAACAGCCTCCATCCCTATGACTCAGTAGATAAAAAAACAGTCAATTGGAAAAATGCTAAAAAAAATTCATAGTAGAAATGTAAATTATCTTAACATTTGCATTTTTTCTTTCATTTCAGCTGGCCTTTCCTGCCTAGGCAAAGTAGTATCAGGATGTGAGGCTTCGATGAAATAAATCCTTGCTCTGTTCCTTCTATTCCTAATTTTAAAAGGTGATCATAAAGGAAGGGAAGGATTTCCTACCCACTATGCTCCTCTTAGACACTTTATATAACACAAAGGAGAGATACACAGGAACTATCTTTTTTCCTCTATTTCTATATAACATTTGTAATTATATCATAAATATCATTCCTGGGGATAGGGAAGAAAGAATACTTCCCACATATTCCCTGCATGCCATAGAAGGCAACTAAAAGGGGAGGGAGCAGGGGGGCTGGAAATCCTTCCCTCTAATTTCTAATTTTCCAAAGGAAGGAACAGAGATGGGGGCCAAGTGAGGATATTCCCTCTAAGGCTCAGTCCTCTGTTCCTAACGCTAACTCGCTAACGCAGGAAATGGTGAATAAGTTTAAAAAAAACTCATACATATATAAAACAACAAAGAAAAGATTGAATACACATCAATACTGCAAATACAAATCAGTTATCTTTTTTCTCCATGAAACAACCAATTAAATATCTTTACACATTTAAATACTTGCATCCTTTTCAGAATCTGTTAGAACATTATGGTTTTAACAAACCTAAACATCTTCAAACAAACAAATGATTTCCTTCAACAGTTCACTCCTTGAATTCATTATCCAGGTAACTTATGATTATCCATATACTCATCAAAATTTTTTTCTCAACCATTCTTTATACTTTTCCACTAACACCTATGTGCATATCACACACTACCTTTTGAATCCTTTTCATTCCTTAATTCCTTATCATACTATTCACTTTCTTACAAAAGCAGCCAATTTCAACAAATGGCTTTTCTGTCTATTCTAACATCCCTACCTGAAAATCAACTACTATATAATATTCATATCTCTAGTGACCCTCATTTCTCCAATCATATTTCACTGCCTGATTCCTTTTAGCAAAACAGAAATTAGCTTCCAATGCTAAATCCTCTTCAACAGCCTCCACTCATTTGTATCTAAGAAGGTTTTTTTTACTGACTGACATGGAATGAACTAGCAATTGCCCCATTCAAGATCATCTTGTGTGAGATGAAAAAGTAAAAGAAAGGGAATTAGGAAACTAATTACTTTTAAGTAAAATTTTGAAGAAGATATTGCTTGAATCTTTAGACATTTAAGGCCTTTATATCTAAATATTCCTTCAAGATTATTATTGTGTTCAAGCTGTTTTCCCTATGTGTAAACCAGGAAAACACCGTCACTGACCAAACAACTTAACCTCAATAATTTGGCCCCAACAACTTCAAAAAAAAATTTCAAACCATTTCAGAAAAAATTACTGTAAGTTCGAGATGCCAAGTGATGGAGGTGACTGAACACAGAATAAGTGAGGAGCAGGGGGTTTGAGGAAAGAAGTGGATGTGTGGATCAGATTTCTGTAATAAAGCTAACAGTAGAAGAGTATTTAGCGAAAGGAAAGAAGTTGTATGCAGCTTTTATGGATCCAGAGAAAGCATATGACAGAGTTGAGTGGAATGGTTTGTGGAATGTGTTAAGGATATATGGTATAGGACAACTGTTGGATGGTGTAAAAGCCTTTTATAAAGGAGCAAATGCATATGTGAGAGTGGATGGAGAGCTGAGCAATAGTTTTGGGATACATGTAGGTGTGAGGCAGGGCTGTGTGATGCCACCATGATTTTGTAATATATACAAGGATAAAGTGATAACAGATGAAAGCAGAACTAGGAAAAAGGGTTGCAAAGATGGAGTGCAGCGGAGAGATATGGTGACTAGCAGCAAGCCTGTCTGCAGCTGATACTTTGTTTGCACAGAGTGAAGAGGCATTGCAGAAGGTTCTTAATGTGTTTTATAATGTGTGTAAGCACAGGAGATTGAAAGTAAATGCAAGTGAAGGTAAAGTAATAGTGTCTGGAAGGAAGCAGATTGAAAGTACAGATTTTGCAAAACCATATAGAAAGAAGAAAGAAGAAAGTGTACTAAATCATGCTGTAGATATGGGGGGAAAAAGACTGGAAGAGGTGAGGGAATCTAAGTATCTGGGAGCTATCTTGGGCAAGTGTGGAGATATGGAGGAAGACCCTTAATATAATAATGAAAGGCAAAGGTGTCAGTATGGAAGTGAGGAGAGGATTAAGGGACAGCATAGACCTCCCAAACCTGACCTCTGCAGCTGAAACATGGACATGGAATGAGGTGCAGAGGTCAAGAATCCAGGCTGTGGAATTAAGGTTTTGAGAAGAGCATGTGGTGTGACTAGATGGAATGAAGAAAGAAATAAAAGAGTGTATGAGAGATGTGGTATGGTAAAGAATGCAAAGGGAGTGAATTGTGGAGTTATACAATAGGTGAAACATAATACTTTAAGGTGGTTTGGGCATGTGGAAAAAATGTGAGACTGGGAGTTTACGAGTATATGATAGTACAATTAAAGGGGTTGTTGTGATTGGAAGACCACCTGTGACATGGGCAAATAGGGTGGAGGAATACTGAAGGGAGAGAAACAGGAAGAATGCATGTAATGGTGCATGTGAGGGAGGCATGCAAGGACAGGGATAAATGGAGACTCTTTTGCCATGGCCACCCCTTGATGAGAGTTCCTGGAGGGAACGGGCATTGGAGATATAGATAGATATAGATAAGTTAGCGAGTAGTAGGTTTTGATTACCTTGTGCTTTAGCATTTCATGAATCTTCTTAGGATGAATGGAGAGCATCAGATGTTGATCATTTAGGCTGTATCACTGGAAATAGACACAGTAAAAATATATGCTGAATGTTGAATTATAATCCATAATACTTCATGCTGTTGTACTGATTAAATGTTGTTATCCCAGATTCTTACATCCCATACACCTTGGTTTTATATATACAGTTTATTCTCTTAGTTCTTCTTTGCTTACTCTTTGCTTTTCATCCTTTACGGCATTTATTGCTTGTGTCACAGATCTGTATGATTATTTTGATATTATTTTTATGGACTTAGTCCCATTCTTGTACTTTTCAGAAATTATTTTGAAAAGTGTATTTTACTGGCCATGGTTGTGTACCTCAAAATGTCCAATCAGCCTGTATCGTTGTGAATTACTTTTTCCCAATGAACCCCATCATTCATGATGAGACAAATAATTCTCCCATCACCATTTTGTACATCATTATATCAACAATTTACTTGTTGCATAGCAGCGATGCTTTAGCCTCAACTTCATTGTTATTGAAAGTGCGTATCACCTATGATTTTTTGTTAAGTCTCCTTATTTACAACTAGGCATGCATCTAAATGAGATGAATGAAATTGTTCTTAAGATGGGATCAAGAAAAATATGTTCCCTGCAATAGGAATAACATGTGGA
>JAUTXX010128233.1:0-16069 GCA_032273605.1 Panulirus laevicauda
CTTCACCCCCTCCCCCACCCTGTGACTTACTCCGCTTCCATGGTTCCATCTGCTGCTAAGTCTACTCCCACATATCTAAAACACTTCACTTCCTCCAGTTTTTCTCCATTCAAACTTACCTTCCAATTAACTTGCCCCTGAACCCTACAGAACGTAATAACCTTGCTCTTATTCACATTTACTCTCAACTTTCTCCTTTCACACACTTTACCAAACTCAGTCACCAACCTGTAGTTTCTAACCTGAATCAGCCACCAGCACTGTATCATCATCGAACAACAACTGACTCACTTCCCAAGCCCTCTTATCCACAACAGACTGCATACTTGCCCCTCTCTCTAAAACTCTTGAATTCACTTCCTAACCACCCCATCCATAAACAGATTAAACAACCATGGAGACATCACGCACCTCTGCCCCAAACCTACATTCACTGGAAACCAATCACTTTCCTCTCTTCCTACTCGTACACATGCTTTACATCCTTGGTAAAAACTTTTCACTGCTTGAAGCAACTTACCTCCCACACCATATACTCTTAAAACCTTCCACAAAGCATCTCTGTCAACCCTACCATATGCCTTCTCCAGATCCATAAATGCTACGTACAAATCCATCTGTTTTTCTAAGTAGTTCTCACATACATTCTTCATAGCAAACACCTGATCCATACATCCTCTATCACCTCTGAAACCATACTGCTCTTCCCCAATCTCATGCTCTGTACATGCCTCTACCCTCTCAATCATTACCCTTCCATTTAATTTCCCAGGAATACTCAACAAACTTATGCCTCAGCAATATGAACACACCTTTATCCCCTTTGCCTTTGTACAATGACACTATGCATGCATCCCACCAATCCTCAGGCACTTCACCATGATCCATACATACACTTAATATCCTTACCAACCAATCAACAACACAGTCACCCCCTTTTTTTCAATAAATTCCACTGCAATACCATCCAAACCCTCCACCTTGCTGGCTTTCATCTTCCACAAAGCTTTTCCTACCTATTCTCTGCTTACCAAACCATTCTCCCTGACCCTCTCACTTCGTGCACCACCCTGACCAAAACACCCTATATCTACCACTCTATCATCAGACACATTCAACAAACCTTCAAAATACTCACTCCATCTTCTCACATTGTCACTACTTGTTATTACCTTCCCAATTGTCTCCTTCACCGATGTTCCCATTCGTTCTCGTCTAACACACTTTATTTACCTTCTTCCAGGAACCCTTTTTTTATTCTCCCAAAAATTTAATGATACTCTCTCACCCCAACTCTCATTTGCCCTCTTTTTCACCTCTTGCACGTTTCTCTTGACCTCCTGCCTCTTTCTTTTATACATTTCCCAGTCATGTGCACTATTGCCCTGCAAAAATCATCAAAATGCCTCTCTCTTCTCTTTCACTGGGGATAGGGAGAACGAATATTTCTCATGTATTCCCTGCATGTCGCAGAAGGCAATTCATGGGGTAAGAGTGGTAGGCTGAAAATCCTCCCCTCCTGTTGTACTTTTTCAAAAAAAGGAACAGAGATGCAGGCTAAAGAAACAGACAAAGAAAGACCCATCCACTCATATACACACATACATACATACACATACATATACATTTCAATAAAATAATAATATCACTGGGGATATGGGAGAAAGAACATTTCCCACGTATTCCCTGCATGTCATAGAAGGCAATTAATGGGGTGAGAGTGGAAAGCTGGAAATCCTCCCCTCTTGTTGTACTTTTTCAAAAGAAGGAACAGAGATGCGGGCCAAATGAGGATTTTTTTCCTCTGAGACTCTTAGTCATGTGTTCTTGACGCCATCTCACCAGCACCTGGAATGGCGAGGGGCGTGCATGGAATAGAGTGAACTGGAACGATGTGGTATACCAGGGTCAATGTGCTGTCAATGGACTGAACCAGGGCATGTGAAATGTCTGGGATAAGCAATGGAAAGGTCTAAGCGGCCTGAATGTGGATAGGGAGCTGTGGTTTTGGGGCATTACACATGGCAGCTTGACTGAGTGTGAATGAATGTAGCCTTTTTTTTTTCCTGACCCTACCTCAATGGCGCAGGGTGTGGCGATGCTGTTTCCTGTGGGGCAGGGCAGCGCCGGGAATGGATGAAGGCAAGCATGAATATGTACATGTGTATATTTGTATATGTCTGTGCATGTATGTGTATATGTATGTATATGTGGATACGCTGATATGTATATGTATGGACATGTGTGGGCATGTATGTCTATGTGTGTATATGAGTGGATGGGTCTTTCTTCATCTGTTTCCTGACGCTACCTTGCTGACATGGGAAATGGCGATCAAGTTTAACAAATATAAAACTTATATATTTTATTATCATTATTATACTTGATCGCCATTTCCTGCATCAGCAAGGTAGCGCCAGGAAACTGATGAAGAATAGCCCATCCACTCATAGACACATATATACTTAAAAGCCCATACATAAATACATACATATATACATATATATACACATATACATATCAACATATACACATATACATACACAGACATATACATATATACACTTGTATGTATTCATACATGCTTGCCCTCATCCTTTTCTGGTGACAACCTGCCCCACAGGAGCGACATCCTGCCCTACAGGAAACAGCATCGCTACCGCCTACTTCAGCAAGATAGTGCCAGGGAAACTGAATTAACCCTAATTCAGTTATCACTCGCAACTCCTTTACCAAAAGAAATATCATTGAATCTCCTATTATCAAATACAGATGCTCCCAACTTACAATGGTTCAACTTAAGATTTTTCAACTGTATGATTATGTGGTGTTCAACACTTTATCATAAAATAGTCTTTGTGTTAGATGATTTCCTTCAACTGTAGGCTAATGTAAGTGTTCTAACAACATTTATGGTAGGCTAAGCTAAGCAAAGATGTTCAGTAGGTTAGATGTACATCATCAAATGCAATAAATACATTTTTGACCTATGATACTTTCAACTTGTGATGCATTTCTTGGAGTGTATCGCCATTACAAGTGGAGGAACATCTGTACCCAAAGAATTGTAATATCAATATCAGTGAGGGTCTATAAGAATTTGATAGCTTTCTCATGGGCAAAATTTATAAACATTTACCTCTCCTGTCCATATATCAAAATTTCATGACAGGCATGATGCCAGACCCGAACACCACCAACCAGAAAACCACCATCCCGCAATGCTTGCCTGGCAACTGCGTCTTAGCTATATCTCTTCCTTTTATATCAACTGACTGTTCTATGTCTTCTAATTCACTCCTGTATCTCACCTGACAATGTGATCATTACATGAAAGTGTACTTGGGAAGTTATCGAGTTTCATTTTCCTCATGGTTATATGCATCTATATCACTTTTTTTTTTTTAACTTAGTCGCTGTCTCCCATATTAGCAAGGTAGCGCAAGGAAACAGACGAAAAAAATGGTCCAACACACCCACATACACAGACATACACATATATACAAAAGTATATATCCATACTTGCTGCCTTCATCCGTTCCAATCGCCACCCCACCACACATGAAATGGCACCCCGCCTACCCCTGTGTGTGCTCAAGGTAGCACTAGGAAAAGACAACAAAGGCTACATTCGTTCACACTCAGTCTCTAGTTGTCATGAGTAATGCACCAAAACCACAGCTCCCTTTTCATATCCAGGCCCCACAAAACCTTCCATGGTTTATCCCAGATACCTCACATGCCTTGGTTCAATCCAATGACAGCACGTCAACTCCAGCATACCACACGTTCCAATTCACTTTTTTCCTTGCACACCTTTCACTATCCTGTATGTTCAAGCCTCAATCACTCAAAATCATTTATATTCTTTCCTTCTACCTCCAATTTGGTCTCCTGCTTCTCCTCTTTCCCTCCACCTCTGACATATGTATCCTCTTTGTCAATCCTTCCTCACTCATTTTCTCCATGTGTCCAAACCATTTCAACACACCTTTTCTGCTCTCTCAACCACACTCTTTTTATTACACACATCTCTCTTACCTTTTCATTACTTACTCGATCAAACCACCTCACACCACATATTGTCCTAAAACATTTCATTTCCAACACATCCACCCTCCTCCCCACAACCCTATCTATAGCCCATGCCTCACAACCATATAACATTAATGGAACCACTATTCCTTCAAACATACCCATTTTTGCTCTCCGAGATAACATTCTTGCCTTCCACACATTCTTCAACACTCCCAGAACCTTTGCCACCTCCCCCACCCTGTGACTCACTTCCGCTTCCATGGTTCCATCTGCTGTTAAATCCACTCCTAGATATCTTTTCTTTTTTCATACTCGATCGATTTCCCACATTAGTGAGGTAGCGCTAGGAACAGGTGAAGAAAGTCCACATAAACTCACACTCACATCCATTCTCCAGATGTTATGTGTAATGCACTGAAACCATAGCTCCCTATTCACAACCAGGTCCAACAGACCTTTCTGTGGTTTACCCAAGAAGCTCCACATGCCTTGGTTCACTTCAGTGACAAGTCAACCCCAAGTATACCACATCATTCCAATTCACTCTATCCCTTGCATGCCTTTCACCCTCCAGCATGTTCAGACCCTGATCACTCAAAATCTTTTTCATTCCATCCTTCTATCTCCAATTTGATGTCCCTGCTCTCTTTGTTACCTTCACTCCTGACACATACATCTTCTTTGTCAAATGTTTCTCATTCATTCTCTCCATATGTCCAAACCATTTTAGAACAACCTCTTCAGCTCTCTTAATCATACTCTTTTCATTACCACACCTCTCTCTTACCCTTTTATTACTTATTCGATCAAACCACCTCACACCATATATTGTCCTCAAACATTTAATTTCTAAATCATTCACTCTCCTATGCAGAGCCTTATCTATAGCTTATGCCTTGCATCCATATAATACTGTTGGAACTACCATATCTTCAAACATACACATTTTTGCCCTCCCACATAAAGTTCTCTTTCCAAACATTCTTCAGTGCTCCCAGAACATTTGCCCCCTCGCCCAACCTGTAACTCACTTCCCCTTCAGCTGCCATGTCCACTCCCAGGTATCTACAACATTTCACTTCCTCCAAGTTTTCCTCATTCAAACTCATACCCCAACTAACCTGTCCCTTAACCCTGCTAAACCTAATAACCTTGCTTTTATTCACAGTTACTCTCAACTTCCTCCTTTCACACATTCTTCCAAACTCAGTCACTAACTCTCAAATCTACCACTTCCAGTGCTGTAATATCAATAAACAACTGACCCACTCACAAAAACAGACTATGATCTAAGTTAGGATTTTCAAAATGTGTATGGATCATGGTGAGGTCCCTGAGGACTGGTGGAATGCATGTATAGTGTCACTGCATAAAGACAAGGAGGACAAACCTAAGTGTTTGAATTACAGAGAAAAGTTTGCAGAGTGTACTTGGTAAGCTGTATGGAAGAGTGGTGACTGAGAGGGTGGTGAATGCAGAGAGCATGAACCTGGGGAGGAACAATGTGGTTTCAGGAGTAGTAGAGGATGTGTGGATTAGGTGTTTGCTTCGAAGAATGTGAGGGAGAAATACTTAAGAGAAACAGAGTGATTTATCTGTGGCTTTTATGGATTTAGAAAAAGTATTTAAGATTGATAGAGAAGCTTAGTGGAAGGTGTTATGAATATATGGCATGGGAGGAAGTAGATGGAAACCAGAGTGAGTGGTTCTAGGAGAAGGTGGGTCTGCAGCAGGGGTGTGTGATGTCACCATGACTGTTGATTTGTTTATGGATGGGTTAGAGAGAAAAGTAAATGCCAGGGTCTTGGAGAGCTGGGCAGGTATGCAGTTTATAGGAGGTGAGGGTCCTGGAAAGTGAGTCACTTGTTTACTGGTGACCATACACTTTTGTGTCTGAGCTTAGGAGAGTGTGTAAAAGAAGAAAGGTAAGAGTAATTAATAATAAAAGCAAGGTTATAAGATTTATCAAAAGAAAAAGACAGGTTAGCTGGGCTGGGAATTTGAGCATAAAAAAATTGAAGAAAATGGGAGTGTTTTAGATAACTGGAAGTGGACATGGCAGCAAATGGAACTATGGAAAAAGAGGTGAGCCACATTGTGGGTGGGAGAGAGAAGGTTCAAGAAGCACTGAGGAATACGTGGAAAGAGGTCACTTTCATGAAACTGGTATGTTAGAACATTTGTAATCCCAATGACATTGCATCAATGGTAAGCATGGGCTATACATGAGAATGTACGGAAGACAGCTACTGTGTTGAAAACAAGATGTTTAAAAACAGCATGTGGTATGAGGTGGTTTGATCAAGTAAATAAAAATAGGGTAAGAGAGAGGTGTGGTAAGAAGAGCATGGCTGAGAGAGCTGAAGAGGGTGTGCTGACATGGTTTGGTTGTATGGAGAGAATAAGTAAGGAGAGGTTGACAAAGAAGATACAAGTGTTGGAAATGGGAGGGATATGGAGAAGGGGGACATCAAATTGGACAGAAGGATGAAGAGAAAAAAATATTGTGCTAAGGGTCTGAACACGAAGAAGAGTGAATGGCATGCATGGGACCAAAAGAATTGGAGTGATGTGGTATAGAAGACACGACATACTGTCAGTGGGCTGAACCAAGGTATATAAAGCAGCCACGGAAAACAATGGAAAGGTCCGTAAGGCCTGCTTGTGGGAAGGGAGCTGTATTTTGGTGCATTACACATGACAGTTAGAGAATGCATATGAAAAAATGAGGCCTTTTCTGTGTCTCTTCCATGTACTACCTTGCTATGAGGGAAATGTCTAACAAGTATGAAAGAAACGTTTCTTTCTTTTGCAGATATAGGACTGGCCAATCTGATTACCAATGTTCCTGAATAAAGTGTAGTCTTGATTAAAAAGAAGAAATATTCATTTATGCACCTTTTCATAAATTAAAAAAAAGTTCTTTTTGTGCATTTGGGGAGGTCAAAAGAATCACCTGCACACAGAAAAAGGGTTAATACCTTATACTCCAGTTTTCCTTGAATATTTGCTCTTACCTCTCAGGATACCTCCCTCTATACATAATGTATATGTTCTAGCTTCTGTGATTATTTTTCAAGAT
Organism: Panulirus laevicauda; assembly: GCA_032273605.1. NCBI lineage: Eukaryota > Metazoa > Arthropoda > Malacostraca > Decapoda > Palinuridae > Panulirus > Panulirus laevicauda. The sequence goes on from JAUTXX010128233.1 coordinate 7,121, forward strand.
ATTCCTTCTGTTTACTACACACCTCCTATGGTTCTGAATACAATACACTATCCATACCTCTTATCTGTAACCCTAATTACACATGAGCCTCTTTACAAAACTGATAGCAAGTGAAAAAAGTATATGGAATATGCCTACGCCCCTAAAAACATAGGCTGTATTTTCATAGCCAGAAAGGGAAAGTCAAACCTTTTTTTTTAATTCAGTTCAAACATGACTGACTAAGGTTGAACAAATAAATTCGAAACAAGAGTTCACAGTCTCATGTTACCCATGTCAAAACCACAGCATCCTACTGCAAAGTGATCTCATGTAACCATTTGCAATCCATGCAACTAGAAATATGGCATGCTGATTTGGATGGCTACAGTGCCTTTAGAAATGATATGATACAACATTGGTACTCACTAATGAGGGAAGGATTCACCAATGGTATCTATCACCAGTGAGGGAAGGATACAACAGTCACACTCACCAGTGAGGGAAGATCACCCTTCTTAGCGATGTCAAAGATTCTCTTGATCCAGTCAGGTGTTCTGCCCCGTTCTCTACCACGGTGTTCTAATCGGGACTTCCTACTGGTTTCTTCCTCTTCTCTCCTGCCCTCCTGGTTTGTCCCAGGGGTACTCTGAGGCTCCTCCACAGCAGCCTCTCCCCGAGGTTGAGTTCGCTCCCTCCTGCGAGGGTGTGCAAGGCTATGGACACGTCCCCGGCCACCACGTCCACTCCGTAGGCTGGGTTCAGGCCTTTGTGAAGTGACAGCATCATAGATCTTTTCACTATACTGCTGAAAATCTGCTGAAAGAACAGGTGGACCAGGTGGGCGTGTGGGTGTGTCATCACCATGGTCTGTGGCACTTCCACCACCAGGGGAGGTGGTACTGGTGGGTTGGCGAGATAGGGAGGCACGTGAACCTGAGTGTGGACGGGATGGGCGCTGTGGCCGGGGTTCCTGAGCTAACCGCCGCACTTCTGGTCCATGAGCCAGTTCACTTAGCGTATCTATGATTGACACTGTTTTCAAGAAACCCGGCTGGTGCACAGTCCGTCTCCCACCACCTCCATTTGTTCCCTTAGAGATGTTGCCCTGCCCAATGCCACTGCCACTGGCACCACCTACTGTCATGCCCCTCCCACCACTGGCCCCTGGGTTACCCGAGGTGGGCAGACCCAGCCCACCACTGTTGTTGCTGGCACTCCCACCACCACCAACACTTCGCCCACCATTGCTGCCATTTCCTCCACTCACCCCCGCACCCTGTCCACTCACACTAGCTGCACCTACACCACGCCCTCCTACACCGCTTACTCCACCCACAAGCACACTCTCCAAGTCGCCCATGCCCAGCAGCCGCCGCTCGCGTGACCTGCTACGGCTCTTGCACCCCTGTGGAACAGAAAGATAATCTAAAGTTTATGATATCACAAATAAATACATGCTGAAAAAACAACTTTTAACAATCATGATATTCAAAGGCCATGTCTATGTGGGTATAACATTGTGTAACCTACTCATAACCTATGTTACTTCAGTACTGTATAACAATCAATAGAGTATGAATTGGTCAACTTTGTATTACCTGATCAACACTAACAAAACACAAAAGAGTTCTGCATGACATTAATCAATGTGATGTGGACTAGTCTACCACAGCATGACCTATCAAAACATTACTGATCCTACCATGAACTGAACTAAACTACTGCAGCAGTAAGTAAAACTCAAGGATGAGTGAAGAAAAATTGACTAAGAAGACTTATGTGCCAGAGGTGGAGGGAGCAAGGGGAACGGGGATACCAAGAAAGATATGGAAGGATGGAGTAAATGAAACTTCAGAGTTATCGAGGCCTGAACATTCAGGAAAGCAAAAGACATCCACTGGATAGAATCAGCTGGACTGATGTGGTTTATGGGAGGGTAACATGTTATCAGTCAGATGAACCAAGGATGATGAAGAGGCGAAGATGCACCATGGAGTGGTCTACGGAGTTTGGCTGCAGATAATGGGCTCTGGTTTTTGTACATAATACAGGACAGCCAGAGACTGGATTTGGATATGTGTGATTGATACAGCTGTTCATTTGCTCCAGATGATACTTCAATGCAGTAGGAAAAGCAATGAGGTTTAGAGGAAAGTATAAATAAACAGAAAGGATATCTTTCAATACAAAGGCATAAATAACAAAACTGCAGGAGATAAAGAGAATTAGTTAAAGATTTAATAACAAATTAAAGAAAAAAGGCAGATAAAGGAACTCCCTGAATGGAGTGGCCACGACAACAGTCTCCAAAACTAGTGAAGTCCAGAGCCACCTTAGCCTTTAGTGCCTTACCCTTAACAGGCCACTGGCAGAGGGCAACTCTAGCACAGTGTTTGCAAGGGCTTCTACTATTATGTTTTCCCACCAGAATAAGAAATCTGTAGCAACTGCTGAAACATTTAAGACATGACCAAGTGCAAACCTTTTTAAAAAAAAAAAAAGACTTCTGGCTGATGCCACGACAGACAATTATGCAGTATGTGTGGAAGCATAAAAAACAGTTTGTGAAAAAACCAGGATGTGATAAGGGCACCACAATAAGCATGACTCATGATTAATGCACTTAGCATGACCCATGGAAAAAATCTTGCCTTAAATACTTCCTCTCTTTACTTCTATATCTCCCTCTATCAGTCATTCTCTCATCCTTATTTATCACACTCACCCTTATCCTTTCTAGCTCTTTCCCTAAAAAAGTCTTTGCTACATCTAACTCTCCTACCTACAAAGCCACTCCCCCAAAAAAAATATTTGCTTCTCACTCCGTCCTATGGGTGCATCTTTGTCTTCCACATGGTCATCCTCCTTGCCTTAAACCAATTCCCTCACTAACTTGCTTTAATTCACTTACTGTGTTGCTGTGGAGGCGACAGGTGCAAGAGCAGGTCTGGCGGTCATGATGAAGGCTCGGTGCTGCTGCTGGCGCCGCTACCGCCGAGTTGTCGGGTGGTCGATTTGGGTGGTCAGGTCTCTGGGCTCTCCGGACAGCAGGAGGGGACCTGTACACAGGACGGCGGTAGATTTCTGTGCTGATGCTGGTGGGTGGAGCTGTTATTGCTGTTGCTGCTGGAGTTGCATCCACTGGCAGAGAGTAGGTGTCTGTTACAAGAAAGTATTTTTACTGATACACTGTCTTACCATAATACCATTAATCTAAGAAATTTTAGGAACATAAATAACTTAATAAGACATCATTAGCAATGTGCTAAGACTTACTCTGCAACAATATAAGTTGAGAGTAAATGTGAATTAGAGCAAGGTTATATTAGGTTTAGTAGGGTTGGGGGAAAGGTTAACTGGGCGGTAAGTTTGAATGGAGAAAAATGGGAGGAAGTGAAGTGTTTTAGATATCTGAGAGTGGACTTAGTATCTATGTGGGGAAAGGGCAAAGTATCTGAGCGGTAAATGTTCACTGTCTTCATTGTAACTGTTGGATCATGGACATGAAGGATCCTGGAATGTGATGAATCAATATTTTTAGTAACAATGTTCGCAACATAGATGGGGAAGTGTGGCTTATGTCCGTGTGCAAGGTGTGGCTTTTGATCGATGTATCTGGTGGAGTTCTGTTTAAGACTGAGTTAGGAAGACAGTTGTTTAGTGCTTCTCAGGTCATTTCAGTGTGAGTGTGTATTACCAGTAGTACTATTACATTTGCTGGGTTTGAGGGGATTCGAGAGTAGAGCTTGCTGAAGTGCAAGGCAGGGATAAGCTTTTAATTTCTGCTTTGGGCTTGGTGGTTAGTTATAGAGTAGTTTAAGTGTGAGGGGTCTACAGCTACTGCACAGAAATGAATGCCAAGCATGTTGTGGTGGAACTGTATTGGGAGGATTTTTGTTTCATTGTGGAAATGCTCAGTGCTTGTGGTTGCTAGGCAGACTGTTACAGTTCTGAGTGCTCCACTTTATGCTGATTGCAGCTTGTTATATTTGCTTTTGAAAGGGTGGAAGACTGGGCAGGTAAGGCACAGTTTGAAGTGGCTTTGGATGAATTGTCTGTGTAAGATGCTGTGGGATTTTTTTTTTTGTCCAAATCTGATATCACTTAGTTTTCTGAAGGCATGTAGTTCATGGTTTTAGAGTGGGGAATAAATGTCATATGTGTGTCATATGTGATGCTTAAAAGGTTGGTGTTTTGTTTAGTAGGGGAGGTTATCTATTTAGGCTGACTGTAGCAGGGGTGTGTGATATCACCATGGCTGTATAATTTATTTATGGATGGAGTGGTAAAGGGAGTAAATCCAAGGGTCTTGGAGAGAAGTGCGAGCATGCAGTTTGTAAAGGGTGAGGTAGCCTGGGAAATGAGTCAGTTGTTTGCTGATGAAAAAACAATGGTGGTAGATTCAAGTGAGAAATTGTTGGAATTAGTGTCTGAGTTTGGGAGAGTGTGTGAGGGGAGAAAGTTGAAAGTCAAAGTGAATAAAAGCATGGGTATCAGGTTTAGCAGGGCAGAGGGAAAGGATTAGTCAGGGTGTGACTTAATAGGGAAAATTTGGACTGGAGAAAGTACGGTGTTCTACATATCTGGGAATGTGCATAGTAGTGAATGGAACCAAGGAAGTGGAAGCAAGTCATCAGATGGGTGAGAGGACGAAGGTTTTGCGAGCATTGAGGACTGTATAGAAAGAGGGAGGTCATTATCTGTAAGGGCAAAAATGAGTATGTTTGAAGATATAGTAGTCCTAATATTGTATGGATGTGAGGTATGTGCTATAACAAAAGAATATCAGTATCCTAAACACAAGTGAGTTAAAAAGCATTATAAAACTTATTCAGCTTCCTTTTCTTACACTTCTCTTTTTCAATCTAGTTTTGAATTGCAAACAGGTAGACAAAAAACACAATACTTTGTTTGAAATCTTACACTTTGATGAATATGACCTGATGAAACTCAGTTACTGTCAACATGAATTACGACCAAAACATAAACAGTGATGCATTGGGAGATAGCCATACAATTTGAATTTTGTAAGATTCCAGTATTTTTTTCCCCGATTTATTTAGTATCAGGGGTTAGAGAGTAAATGGCATGATGTATTGAGTCAGTCTGGTGCCAAAGTAGCCTGGCAGTGGAGCCAACTGCTTGCTGCACTGATTAGTTCCTTTAATAGTTGCTAGTTGTGTCACTTCTTGGTCTGTGTCTCAAGGTCTAGTATTATTTTTTTACTTTTGAGACATAAACTACAATACATTTTTTCTACATTTCTACAAGAGGAGTTTTGTTAAATAAGCATATTATAGTAGAAATCATCAGTCCCATTTTTGTGATATACCACAGGTCCAATATAACTGGGTAAAAGATTTTAACCTCTCATGCATAGGGCGATCCCCGTAGTTTTTGCACATTTTAACCTCTCATGCATAGGGCGATCCCCGTAGTTTTTGCACAATAATTTGATCATAAAAACTCGACCTGTACACGAGTACATATGGTATCTTTAGGAGACTATTGCAGCACTCAGGAAGCAGGCCAAGTCCACCAGCCAGGGCCACAGGTCATAAGTGATGTGATGTTGTATATGCATCTATGTGCAGAGTGCAGGATGATCGAGAAATAAGTGCTCAGTGTCTTCTTTATGGTAGTTGCACTATGGGCCCTGGAGGGTTTTGGGATATGCTGAAATAGTGTTGCAGCAATGGGTCATATCCAAAGCACAGACAGGAAAGTGTGACACATGTTTGTTTGGAGAGCATTGTTTCTGAAAGATGTATGTTTGATTGAAGTTTAAGAATGAAGTGGGAAGCTGGCTGTTGGTACTTGTCAGGTTATTTCAGGGAGTATGTGTTGAGTAGAGGTTACTGAAATGTACGGCAGGATAAGCTTATTACTTCTATCTGGGGTTTGGCTGTTAGTCATAGAGTGGTTCAGTGGGAGGGGTCTCATGTTGTCATACAGAGTTAAGTGCTGAGCATTGGGAGGATTTTTGTTTTATTGAGAAGATGCTGAGCATATGTGGTTGTAAGGCAGCCAGTGATAGTTCTGACAGCATTATTTTGTGTGGTTTGCAACTTTGTTGTATTTGCTTTTGAAAGGGTGGAATACCATGCAAGTGAGGGACAGTTTAATGTGAAGATGAAGAATGACTCATATGAAAGAGTGAAGGGGGATTCTTTTTCATGTCCAAATCTGTTGCCAATTAGTATTCTCAGGGAATTTAGTTTGTGTTTTTTTGTGTTGATGGTATTAATGTGGGGAATGAATGTTGTGTGTATGTTGTATGTGATGGCTAAAATGGTTGGTTTTGTGTTTAGTGCGACTGACTGTCCATTCAAGGCGACTGGAAGGTGTGAGCTGGATTCATGACTGTCTGAGGTTAAAAAATGATCAAAGACCTCTGTGGAGATGCAGACATTCTCTCCTTGATGAGCTATTGTTCAAGTGTGTGATGTAGTACAGTACATCTGATGTTGCTACTGTGGTGTCAGGGTTCTCTGATGTGATTGCGAAGTCATTAGCATATGAGAGGACCTTCATGTTGATGTTTGCTGAGGTAATGGGAGGACGTATATGAAAAAGCTGAAGAAAGTTGCAAAAAGAGCTACTCCTTTGGGAATTTCATTGTAGAGTTCAAGTGTTTTAGACTTGAAGTCACTGTGAATGATTCTGGTATGGCGGATGGCTATGAAATCGGCCAACCATTTCTTATCAATGTTGTTGATGGGCATCAAAACGTTTTGTGTGTGTAGTGTCAGGGAACAGTGTAACAGTCTTTGATGACATCTACCACCAATGCTGTGTGAGAGGATTGTTGTGGTTAACTGAATCCATGTAGGATACTTTGTTTGACCTCAGTGATGAGAGTGGTGGTGGTGTTTGGGTCTGAAGCTTATGCTGTGTGGGTAAGAATGATATGTTTTATTTTACTCTGCTGTGCATCAGTTTTTCACAGAGTTTGGATAATGAGGATACAAGTGATACAAGGCTGTAAGAGGTGGGAGTGTTAGGTGGTTTGAGGGGTTTCAGGATTTGTTTCCAGATGCTAGGGATTCTGCTGCTTAGCCAGTAGATGAAGATATCTGTGAGTGCTTGGATTGCAATGGACTGGCCAATTTGGCCATAGTGATCTATGTGAATGTTCAATATGTAGTCAGGGCCTACAACAGGAGAGTTCTTTAAGGTTTTAACTGCAATGTCTGTATCAGTGGGAGTGAAGAGTAGGTGGGCAGCTGTCTTTGGAGATTTTGTGTAGGTTTTCCATGACTTACCTCTTAAGGGGTATGGTTGGTTTGTGACTGATTTCGTAAGTGTCTCATGAGTATGTTTGTGTGTACGAGGGGATTTTATTGAAATGGGTCCAGAATGCTTCATAAGCAGGCACTGGATTGGTAAGACAAGAGTGGATTTTCTTTAATGTACACCTAAGCTGATTGTTGTGGGTCTTGTAATTCACTGTGTTGAGGACGGAGTGCTGAAGGACAGTGTCAAATGCTTTGGTGATGTCTATTGCCACAAATATTTTGTGGGGCATAGGTTTTGGGTGGCTGAAGCCATCTAGAATATGTTATGTATGGTCAATGTATATTGTGCAGTGGTCAGGTCTAAAGTCAAGTTATGTAGGGAGAGTATGATCCACAAGCAGGTGTAGGGGGATACAGGCAACTATGATACACACACAGGTGTAGGGGGATACACGTGACTATGATGCAAAGGCAGATGTAGGGGGGATACAGGCAATGGTACATGGACAGGTGTAGGGGAATACAGGTAACTATGATACAAAGGCAGATGTAGGGGGAGACAAGCAACCAAACAGACAGCTATGGGAGAACAGCCATAAAGACAAGTGTTGGGAACATAAACACACAAGCAAGTGTAGGAGACACAGACAGCTACAAAAACAGGTCTAACAGGCACAGATAACAACATAAACATGTATACAGATGGCACAACCACACAGATAGCCATAAAAACAGGTACAGGGGAGACAAAGAGCCATATACAGGTGTAGGGAAATAAGACATATAGTGAAGGAGACACAAACAGCCACACAGACAGGTGTAGAGGAGACAAAGTGTAACAAAGACCCTGCACCAATAGGTGTAGGGAACACAAGACAGAAAGTCACACAGAACAGTGATAAAGGGGACGAAGATGCACAGACAGGTGTAGGGAATAGCGCGCCACACCTACAGTTATAGGAGACAGAACCACACACGAAGGTCTAGGGGGACAAAGAACCACACAGATTGGTGAAAAGAACAGAGGAAGCCATACACAGTTATTGGGGACAGAGAACCACAAAGACAGCAGTAAGGAACAAAAAGATGTGTAAAGGAAAGAGAAGCACACATAGATGTATGGGACACAGATGTAAGACACATAGAGCCACATAGACATGAGGAAGGTATGCAGATAACCATACAGACATATGTGGGGTACAAAGAGCCACACAGACAAGTGTTAGAGACAAACAGCCACAAACAGGTATGGAAGACAAAGAGTTACACAAATAGGTATTGGGGGTAAGAGCCACACAGAAAAATGAAGAAACAGAGATTTACACAAACAAGTGTAGGGGACATAGAGAGCCACAGAGACAGGAGTAGGAGACAAAGATGGACACAGAGACAGATGTGGGGAACAGAGAGCCACACAGAGAAGTATAAGGCACAAAGAGGGCTAAACAGGTATAGGGGTCACAGAAAACTACACAAACAGGTGTAATGGACAGACAGCCACACACATCGGAGTAGGGGACTCAAGAGCCACACAGACAAGTGTGAGGGATACAGGTACATGCAGGGAATACAGAAACACACAGGCAGGAAGAGAGAAGGCAGAAAATTACACAGACAGGTGTAGGAGACACAGAGAAGCACATAGGTGTAGTGAACATACAGAGTCAGACAGATTAGTATAAAGAACACAGAAAGCCACATAAAGAGGTATGGGAACACGAGGACAAAC
>JAUTXX010128344.1:0-16068 GCA_032273605.1 Panulirus laevicauda
CGTAGTCAACCTGTACGGGAGGGTTCTAACCGGTAATGACCACGTTAGGTACAACACGTGGTTAACCTGTAAAGCAAGAGAGAGAGAGAGAGAGAGAGAGAGAGAGGGGCGGGGGGGGAAACTTGTGAAGGTATAAAGGGCATAAGTAACATGCAGCCAGGACTTACCTCCCACGGCGTCCAGCATGCGATAGAATCTGTACTCGAGGTGCAGCTGAGGGGCCTTGGCCTTGATCGGCTCCTGCAGGAGAAACAAAAACACACGTCTCAGTCAGATGATCAGCCACCACCGCCTCCTCCTCCAACCACCCACCAGGGCGCAGCTGCGCTCTGAATCACGCCCCAGGGTAAAGCAGGCGTCACAGGAAGCCCAGGGTAACAACTCACCTAAACGATGGACTTAAATACGTATTTATCATCATAAAACCCAAGACGACAACATAAGTCTCTCATTTTTTGTATCTAGTTATCGTACTCCAGCGACACTTGAACCTTAAAAGAAAAAAAAAGCCTTATATCCACAAGTTAGTATATTTGTTGTACCTTAAAGTTACCCTTAGGTCCACACTTCAGTATCTAATAAAGGCCTTAGATCCACATGTTATTATCTATACCTCAAAGGTCTCAGACCCAAACTTTGGGAAATATACCTTAAAGTTAGCCTTAGATCCACATGTCAATACCTGTTAACTTAAAGGCCTTAGAGCCAAACTTGAGTAAATATACCTCAAAGGCTTAGACACTTCAATAACTATACCTTTAAAGGCCTTACACCCACACTTCAGTAAATATAACTTAAAATGCCTTAAACACACACTTCAGTAACGATACCTTTAAAAGCCTTACACCAATAATTCAGTAAATATTCCTTAAAGGCCCTAAAAACACACTTCAGTAAATATACCTTGAAGGCCTTAGACACACATTTCAGTAATTATACCTTAAAGGCCTTAGACCCACATTTCAGTAAATAGTATACCTTGAAGACCTTAGAACCTCACTTCAGCAACTATAAGTGTGTTTGGATACATGTCTGCCACCTCACAACCCCACCACCTCCCACTGTCTTCATGTTATGTTAAACTTGGCAGAGCCTGAAGGGTTCTGTCACTTGGCGTGCCTTGTTAAACACCCGCTGGATGTCAAAATGCCTATCAGGAAACTTTAATGTTCAACCAAAAATACACTGGGAGCAATACACCTCCAAATTTGTAAACATTCTTCTATTCAACCAAGTTTCTTAAGGTGAGTGCTCCAGACACCGGGAAAAAGTCTTTACAAAAACCAATATGGGATGAAGAAATACAAAGTATAAAGTATCAAAGTAATCAAGATGCTATAAAAACGAAAATGGAATTAAATAAAAAGCATTAAAATGAAATGTAATTGTGGGCTTTGGAAGAAAATAAAAAACCAGCCATTGAAAAAGGCGCAGAGCATAGCTGCTGTTGAGAGACACGTCAAGAGGACGAGTTCAAAAGCTTAGCTGTATACAGAGAGATATTAAACTAGTCCACTCTTAAATGATCATGTGATGCAGCGGTGCACTGAGGATTAAGCACTGCTAATGAACAAGCTGATAGTTCTCGGGAGCAGAACCTCTCTGATACCAAATGTACGAATACAGAAGATAAAATATCAAACACTGCATCTTAGTGTACAAGACCTTGTAACTTTAACCAGTGCCACCTTGACCTGAAAAACCTGATGAGGTGTAGAACTCTGTTACAAGTTTGATCTATATCTAATCATCAAGCTACAAGATACCATGAACACAATTGGGGTTGGGTAGAGGAGGGTTAGGTAGTGTAGGGTATGATAAGATACAGTGAGGTAAGAGACGTATGAACAGATGTAAGTACTGGCACAATTGAGGGTATAACAAAACAGTAAATACTGTTTACATAATTACTGAAAGGTTGATATCCAGACCTTTTTCAGGCCCGCACATAGCGGTAAAGAAAATAAACATTACTGTATCAATTCTACAGATGATTCATTTTCCTATCATAATTACTGTAACATTATAATCATTTAAAATCATTCAAAAAAAAGTTCACAAGAATGTCTACGTAAACGACCACTTTTTTCTAGGCCTAAAGTCTCAATTCAGACCAAAGAAAGTCTCAAGCAACTTTTCACACTTTTCTAATTCATGCAAAAACCAAGACTTACTCCAGTCTTGCAAACCCACATGAACCCTTTATATATGAATGATGGACACAATACACTTTACTATAAGAAACAATTGGTGGAACATATAAAGCCTTCTAAAAATTCACTAAATGAGCTAAAAAATACATTTCTTGAAAAATCATGGTATGATACATATATGGGGTTGACCAATGACCCAAGAACCCAACTCCAAGCCATAGTTGTGGGGATAGAAGACTCCCCAAGACACATGTCAATACATTTCTTTCAATATATCAAGGTGTGGCAGCTACGTAGGTCAGAAAGCCACAGCTTCTATGAGCTTGGTCGACCAATCCTGGAAGATCCCCAAATAGTACTCCACAGTAACTCCTAAGTAGTGACTATGCTAATAACTGCCATCTACTGGAAAAAGAAAAAAACTTCTAAAAAGTAGTCAATGCATAATGGCTTTATACAAAAACAAGGATCTTCAGCCCAATTATTCATATCTATAGCTATCTTCTTGCTGAGTATAGATGTTTATATTGCCAGCAAACAGTCTACCTAATGACTAACACATATATATATAAATTTTTCTTTATCATAAATCCTTTAAGTAACTTTTACTAACTAAATATTTTCACTTTTTTCCCCTGTCTGAAATGTTATTTTTTAGCAAGAGCATAAACTTTTTAGCAAGAGCATAAACAAGACTGAGGTTCATAATTTTCTGATCAAATTACAAATGAGATTATGGATGATTCCATTCACCAACATACTCAGGATATATAAGAAAATGTTTGGCACAATATAAAAAAAAAAATTACATTTACATTTGAATACATACAACATTAGCATCTGATAATATACAAATCTTGTGGAGCATCTATTAACCCAACAAAACAACAAGGACTTAAAGTATGCAGAACCAGTCCAATATATTTAAATTATAAAATCTAAACCCCACTTGTAATGACTACTCTGGCACTTAAGAATGGCTCTTTATCATCCCAGAGCAACTTCTCTACTGACCCTCCCTCGGAGAGGTACCGGTTAGGTTGTAGTGAATGTAGAGCACATCCCTTCCTCTACGACAACTTTCTTCCCCAGCTCATTTGCTTAACAGCTCATTCTCTTATGCCCATCACATCAGGGACAAAAGTGTACTGGGCAATGAAACTCTTCCCTTTCCCACAATCTCTCTTTGCTCTTGCTTTTACTCGGAATAATTTGTTGAGCTGATTTGACTTGGAGTTACCTTGGAGTAGTCTTCAGGGGCTTCCTATCCCCAGAGCCCAGGCAGCTGGGTTGGGTCGCTGGTAATCAAGTTGTTGGACACCACAGTTCACAAGCCCACTTAACCACCACAACTTGGTTGTTCCAGTATATATCTGGGCTGTAGCCTCCTCTCTGTTCAACTATTGTTTTGGCCACTTCTCTCAAAAGCTGTCTGCATGTGTTCCTACCACCTGGCAGCCACTTCCCACAATTTGTGTGTGAACACCAGCCACTCCAACACAGACCAATGTGATATCTCCTTCCACTCTTCCTAAAACCTTTCAACAAAGTCAACAAACACAAGAAGAGCCATGATTATTTTCTTCATTCTTTCTATCTAATTCATTCCTTTCACCGAAGATGGCCTTTGATTGGGGCCATCATTAGGTATGTCTTTGCCAATGCCATGTCAGGCATTTCTTCACCCAGTGAAAAAAAGCGTTTGAGGAACCACAATGCAACTTAACAGCTCAAGCAGCAAGAGTAAAGATCCCCAAAGACCTCAACAGGTATTCACTATTCCTGCATATGGCAAACTCTAAAACATTTTCTCAAGAGTCTACAGATTTTAGCAACCAGATACATACTCTACTTATACAGTATATCTTTCACTGGTTTTGGAGGTTCTAAACATATTCAACATGAAAATTAAATAGTCAATACTTACCAATTTGATGGCAACATGCTCATTGTTGTACAAGTTCTTTCCTGAAATGAAAAAAATGCATATATAAGTATAAATATACAAAATAAAAAAATTCTGTTAAAGAGTATAGCCATTTTAGGAAAAAAATCAAGCAGAATTCCGTATCTTCCTACAACAGAGAAGATAGTAAAATATACTGGAGAAACTGAAGATTGTACGATTAAAAGAAAAGCTGATGTGCTATAACAATGCCATACACAATGAAGATTACTCTGCTATTTCAACATGGAGCCTGCAACAGACCATCAAATTCATATTCTGAAAAATGGTTTCCATAATGCCACAAATACATTAAATGGTACATAATATGTATGCATAAGGTAACACTCAATAAATAATATTTTTCTTAACATCACAATAATTCTAATGTTTCACATGTTCACCCCAAAAAGTTTTCCCTGCCCAATAAAATCTTTCTTTCCTGTAACACTAGCGAAAGAAATTATTTTTCTCAAGCCATGGCAATTCTGAACTTTAATACATTCATCCTAAAACAAAGTTTTTCCCTATGTTATGTAACTCTTTACAAGTATACAGGTTCTACTGCTGCTGCTCTGATTAATCCACACGTTTCTGGCCATGAAAAGCAAGCGTACGTACTCTCCACCACCTGAGTAATTTGCTACAATTTGTTGAATTAATTCTCCGACAAGTTCTTCAATTTCTCTATAAATGTGGTCTTAAATGTTCTTAAGAATGCACTACTTGCAGGTAGCGAACACTTCCTGGCCCCACGCTTACAATATTTTCTCCATTTGAGTCATATCATGGAGTCTTACACTTACGGTATGCCAATACGGAACAAAATCTGTAAGTGTAAAAAAACCATGCCCACCAAAATTTTCCATGAGAAAACTGAAGTTCTTTTTTTAAATCACCCAAAGACCAATTTCTATGACAGAATCATGGTTACCCAGGACCTCTTTCCAAAGGCTCCTGCAATCCAAGGCTGCACAACATTCAGCAGAAAGAAACTGCAAACTCCTTAGGAGTGACAAGTTCTCTGACAATATTGAAATCCAAATGAGTCAAACACATTTCATAGGTCTATCTTGTCCACAAAATTTCTATTTCCTGACACCAACTGAGCACATTTGGGCCCCAAATATTTGACTGTTTCATCTTGTTGAAAGATGTGATGGTTGGTTATAAATAATTCAAACATTTTCCAACTTTGCAAAGGTTATCTGCCTTGAAAAGTGGTGTTAGCACATTACAGTTTTCTAGTCTTGAGTGCCCATATCCTTTGTTTTGTCTATACCCGAGGGTTCACATAATCCAGCCTACACTTCTTTGAAATGCAGCGGCTGCTAGTCATGCTTCCTGAAAAACACCACACATTACACTCCCAAATCTTTTACATCTTTTCTCATAATAAAATGATGGTTATCTGGATCCAGGATTTAGAATAATTTAATTTCTGCTCCCAAAGCAAAGCAAGTGAAAATCATAACAAACCTTGGCATCTTATAGTCTCCAAAGTCTGGATTAAAGACAATTCACTATTTACCTTTACTAGCACAGATATTCAAACTGCATGATGTGAACCTACACAAACTTCATTAAATCATATGAGAAATGTACTGTACACAATCTAGGAACAAATAAGTCTGATGAGAACAAGCAAGCAAATAATGCCTAACAAAGTGGTGTCATGGGTTCTGCATGCTTTCAAGAAAAGCAATAACATTGATGACACTTTCCAAACCAAAATGCTTTTGAGTGCTCACATCATCATTCACAGCACACAAAACATCGGAGTTAGAAAATGTGCAAAGATCATTCACTACCTGAGCTGACTTTCAAAATTCTAAATTACAGGGAGTGGTTCCCATCATCCCACTTCTGTTACAGCTATCCATTCTAGCGACAATACACATTCTGCGTACAATGTACTGTACTATAACACCACCAACACAACTGTCAAAGGCTTTTGCAAGATCTGTGAATGTCATATCAGCATCCAGTTTATTCTCCAGTGCATCTGCAGTTTTACTGCAACTAAGAAAAAGCACAAAGTTTCTGCCCTAAAATCATGTTCCCCTGGTTTACACAACTCTTGATCGCATGTCAGTCAGATACGTCTGAGGACTCTCGACAATTCTAATGATGCTTGATATCAGTATACGTCTGAGGACTGGTGACAATTCTAACGATGTATGATGTCTGTGTTATTCACTGCAATATTTTTTTTGGAAGTGCTTTGCTCATTCCTTTGTGGAGTGGGGGCATATAAGTTAGTTTCAAACCTTCTAGGTTCATTCAGAAGACCATGAACTCTTTCCACAAGAAAACTCACACACTTGCTAATGGTACTTAGCATTTAAGGTCTTTAAAAAACATGCATTCAAACAGCCTGGTCCATGAACAGAATGCCTGGGGGTAAGCCTTCACAAACCATCTTTAAACTCTGTGGCATGGTGATATCACTAAAGAGTAACATGGGAGGACTGCTATTTAACGAGTCATCATCTGGTTCCTTATTCATTAAGGTCTTTTTGTTTGCATTAGTGAAATTACTATCTTATAACCTTTGCTCCTGTAAGTATGAACATGTTTTTGTTTTATCTGTTTTCAAAATAATTCAGGAAATCTTCATCAGGCCAAGGTAAAAAAAAAAAAAAAAACTTCCTAAGGTATTACATCAGTGAGTATGTTTACATGTGCCCGTTCGTGAAGAAAAACAACTACACTGAGGCCCCTGCAGCTGCTCCAAAAGACAAAGTAAACTTCCAATGTAAAGAAAAAATAAAAAAATCTAAAGGAATTCATTATCAATTATCTTACGACTATCACCACATGATAATTCTATAATATGCAATATATTCACAAACCACTGCAAAGGCAAGTACAATCTCTCCCCCTCCAAGTATTTTCTTTATCTTTTTCTTGGGATGCTACACAAAATGCCATATAGTAAATTAAATTATTTTCTGGAGACTGGAGCATTTTTTTTGTTTCACAATTTTCTTATAATATGTAACCAATGCACAATCTCCAAATCAAGCAAGCATTACTGGTTCAACAGAACCACACCAGTGTTACCTTACGTATCTTACATCAAAAGTTTACCATTATATAATCATTTCACCCCATAAAAAACTTTAGAAGATTTCACAATAGAGTGACAGTTCATCTTGAGGTATGTGGTTAGTAAATTCAATGGTTTGCAACTTTTAAACAAATCTAAATAAATCACTGCTGGCCCACTCAATTCATGACAACAGTCTTGATTGGACAGATCTTTTGGCTTTAAGCCTATCGACTGCCAAGATAATTATGACGTTCAACATCATTCTCCAAGCATTAAAGATAATTCTAACACAAACACGATCTCACTGCATGAGCAGCCCTTGACAGACTAAAAGGTTCAATTTAAAGCCCTTAAAAGATTGTGGGGGCACATGACCCCTAAAGATTTCACCATGTGATCATCAGGTAAAACATAAGAATGCCATACCGATAGCACAACGAATTGTAAGAACAGAAATTGTTTAGGACTTACAAAAGCAGTTGATGGTGATTGCAATCATGGGAAACTCTGGAGAGTCATACCATCTAAGAGATTAATTTCAGTGTGTTGGTCCTTTCAGACTTTATGTAACCAAAAACACTGGTTTCTGATATATCGTGTTGATATAGGGAAGGTTCGTTGTAGAAATGCTCATTACACAACTGGAACAATGGCTCACCCCAAACAGAAAATCTGTGTCTCTAAAGAGGTCTTCAATCACTCTTTTAATACCAAACAGCTACAAATCCAGCTCATCCTTCATTCACCATGAATGAACAATTACCCACTGAACAAAACAGACCATTCTAAGCACTACATATGACACTCAACATTCACTTCCCACATCAATATCATCAACACAAGAGCAACACAAACTAAATGCCCTCACAGCACTATGAGGTACACCTGTTTGGTCTTCTGTCCTCCCAAAGGCAAACACAATGAAGTTGAGAACATCACAAACAATGCACTCTCCACAATCACTGGCTGCCTGATAACAAACAACACTCAACAACTATAGCACAATTAAACAAAGATCCTCCCAATTCAGTTCCACCTTAATGTGCTCAGAGCTCAATTCTGAGCAAAAACACTTGACACCTTCCACCCAAACCACTCAATAACAAACCAACAACCCCCATGCAGACTTGACCAAAGAAAAACAACCTCTGCCTCTGAATTCCATAACCTCCAGTCAGAAATCCCCATCCCAACAAATGTAACAGACAAAACACATGCACTGAATAAACCTGATAAGCACTAAACAATCGACAACCTTACTCAGCCTTGAACTCTAATCCGGTCGTCATAAACTCATGGAAAACCACCCTCTGCTAACACAAGTCGCACACTCCTGCTAATGCCCTGATCATCAACCATCACTACAACACAACAAACACCATTTCAACATATCCCCAGACCCTTCAATGCCCACAAAGCAAATATCATACAGAAAACAATGAACAAAACCATCCTGCACTCACTGTATGGACACGTACACAAAACCAAAGCATTTCATGACCTGTGGGCCTGACCAATGGATATGGCTGGCTGGATCCTTGTTCTCCATAAAACTGAGCAGGAAGTGTCACTTCACTGGTAAAGATGAAGAGCATCAAGTCATCACAGACACAGGTGTTGGAGCCAGCATCTGCTTGGGCAAGCTATGTTGCATGCTGTTGGTTTGGCTCAAAGCTGTGCCGTTTTGAACAATGGGTCCAGAGTTTTTGCTATCTGGAATAACTTCTGTTCTTTATAAACACTCAGCCAGCTCTTGAACTGTTTCTTCAAGAAGGATACCAGCTTGTTTTGGTCTTTAGTGTTCGTGTTAGCCACCTAACGACGAGGTCTATGGACAGAGAAGGTCCAGAGGAAGGCAACATAGATGGTGCCAGAACGATATGACCTGAGTTGAGAGGAAATGCAGTAGGCTTTAAATATACCCACCTTATAAGAGAAAAGACTAAGGGGTGACCTGATCAACGACATGGAGAGTGAACATTCTTGGTGTAATTTGGGATACAGCAACCAGACAACATAACATGAAAAAAGGAAGAAACTTGTTAAAAAGGATGAAAAGAAATACATTCATAGTATATGAGTGTTGGATCCAATAAGATGACAGAAAATGTTAATACAGACAGCATAATAAATAAATTCAAGAAGTTCTATGACATAAGGAATGTTCAAGAGATGGGGGCCTCACAAGTGCAAAACTGCCTCCCATAACAGTACATATTAGTAATCATATATAGTATTACAGAGAAGATCACACAATCAGCTGTCAAAACACTGTTGCCCTGGTTGACGTCATCTATTGCTTCAATGAATGGTTCTAGTAAACTACACAGCTCACTAAGGAGGATTCATTAGCAGTGTGATGAGAAACTTCCATATTCATTGATGTGTTACAATCATGGCAAGTAATCATGGTTACAATTCATTTCGCACTAGAATCAAGTACAATCCAATATCACTTGGCTTTCCAGGACATATGGAATTTGTTATGATCAAGATTCCTCAAAACTGGAATAGTCTACAAAATAATACAGTTCCTGAATATGTCCAATGTACCACTAGTTTAAGTAAACTGTACAAGTAAATTATGTAGCAGAAGAAATGCACATCAATGCCCTAACACTTGTATCAGGATTCTGATGAAATGCACTGAAATTACATAATACTATGATAATAAATGTGGAATAAAGGGAACTCCAGGGTCATGTAAAATATGAAAAAGTTGGAGACACTTGCACAAATTAACATAACCTTTAAGGACATCACCTAACATTCCTAAGGCAGATGAACTTTGCCTTATTTTCAATGCTATCTGAAAAATGTGATTGCTTTGGTCTTGAGTTTAAATTCATTTGCTGAAAGGTTCGACACTATGCATGTTTGCTTCAATACAAACTCATTCCAACAAATGCAACTACTTCTGGGGAACATTCTTTCAATTGCTTGGAGGTTAGGGCACTGAGTGCATCTGCTTCCACATAACCTGTTCCAATACAACCACTTTAAGCCAACAATTTTCGGACAGCACTGACAATAAGGAAAATTTCAGCTGCACTGGGAAAATTTGGTGACGTCTTCAACTAAAGCACAAAAGATTGTTGTAAATCTCAGCTTCTAGGCTGTCTGTGATGTTTTCATAGGTTCTGTTCATTTCTACCTGTGTTCCACCAACATTTACACAGACCACAAATTTTTCCTAGTCTTCATAACCTTCCCATTATCTCTAGCAGTACAATTCAGCTACTCACCAAATCTAGCCTTGGATTCCAAGCAATTTTGTTTGGCAATGACATTATTGATGGAGTTTAGAATACGGAATATACAAGGATGACTTCAAGTTTAATTAATGTAACTGCTGGAGACACTCGTATATAAAAATTTAAGACACCCAACATTCTGATCAACCAAAACTTATAAACCCTTATCCAACATCATGATCAGCCAAAACTGAGCTTAATGTTCAATATTCTAGTCAAAATACACCAGACACACCCATGAGAAAGAATGCCAACTGCCACTGAATGTCAACAGATGACAGCCTGAGCGACCACCTAACCTCACAAGCAGCCATTCCACACGGTTCCCAGCTGCTCACCACATTAATGTTGGCATGCAGTAATTGTACACATCTTGGATACTATGGAGCTTTATTTGGGGTTTTCATAAGTTCTGTTTAACTTCTTAAAAGCACAAGCTTTTAACCTACTTCTACATTATACAGTCCTCCTTTTCCCCCATAATCATAAACCTCACCAATTTCAATTATGCACAGAAAATATGTTCCAAATACTTCACCATAACTTTTTCTATTAGCTAAACAAAACCACAGCAGAACGAAACCACTTGCATTCACAAATACTTCAATGTATAGTTAAACAGGTAATCTACCTATTACATTCACAACCAGTGGATATAAAATAAATTACAATACATGCTTCATCAGTTTAAATAAATTATTGTTAGCTTCACCTTGGATATCGTCAATTCTGTCTTATAGTCATAATGTTTAAAGAATGCATGTGTGGCAGAGCATGATTTGGCACATTATATGGGGGTCATCTGAAGATTCCCCCTTCTCTCAGAAGTGTTTTGGGGTATTTTACATTAGGTTTGTATCCTAATCTATACAAACCAAGCATAAAAAAAATGAGGGCAAAGATATTCAGGAAACGCCCTTATACACTGGTACTATTGGCTTTCTATTCTCTACATAGATGACACATAATACATTTATTCACCTCTAGCTCCTATAAATTCCCTCAAGGTAAGTCCCACAAAGTATGCAGTACTTTGAGATAGGAAATTTGTAAGGCAAATTAAATCAATATCAACTGTACTGAACATAAGGATTACAGTAAAATCTTTGTCAAAATTCATCAAGTACTTCCTAAAGACCACGGATGCCTGATAGCATTCCTGACATACCTCATATGCCCGGAAGCAGAGAAGATAGATCAAAGGGTAAACATGAACAATGTTTTGCAAAGAATGATCTGTACATCATATGAACCATGAAATTATATTCCAGTTAGGGTACACAGCACATCAACAATGTTTCACGAGGTTGATTTGTACATCATATTAATCGTAAAATTATATTCGTTATGATTTGTACAGCATTTTAATCATAAAATTATATTCCAGATAATCATAGTAACAATATTAAGATATTTTGGTAGTTTACAAAAATGGACAAGTGTCATGAATAACACATTTTCATGAGAGTGGTCACAAAATCCCAGAACAAGTTTGCACACTTCCTTTAACAATACCAATATTTTTATCATGAAGATGAGTGTCCCTCGCCTGCACAGTGTACGAACTAACACTATGGAAATGACAGTAGGAAAAAAAATGTCAAAACTCAACAGAACTTATCACAACCTCACCACACCTCCCTAGCTGCCTAGTTACACCTCACTAACAAAATATGAAATAGTACGATTCTAACAGTCAAGCTCTGCAACCCACTGTCAAGCAATGTTTACAACTCCGTAAACACAGTTCCTAACATCATCTTGCACCTGGACACATCATTAACATTCTATATGCGCTCTGCAACCCACTGTCGAGCAATGTTTACAACCCCATAAACACAGTTCCTATCATCATCTTGCACCTGGAAACATCATTAACATTCTATTGAGAGAAATCTCAGGAGCCTAAATGAGGTTTCCACAGGTTCAACCAAATCTTGACAAGTGCTTCACCTACTTTAACATTAAACAACTTCCCATTTTCTCCATCTATAACACTCCTTACGTATGGCATTGTAATCTTTAAGCCACCTCTATAACTATCATCCTATGCTCAAATTACAAAACACCCATTGCTTACCATTAACTCAATGCACAAACAGAAGTGCCACATGGCTTCAGAATTACTTAATAAATGAACATTTCACCACCAATCAAACTCTTAATAATGTGATAATTCACGATTTATCTTCTGACAATAAAACCAAGAGAAAACCACGTCAAAAATATGTCCATGCCTTATTTTCCCCCAATAAACAGACCCCAGAGCTACAGTACATGATCAAACCTGAAGAATTTCTCGTATGAACAAAAACAAAAGCTAAAATGATATAAAAAAAAAGAGATAACTGAAGTAAATGTCCTGCTTGACCACAATCGTACACGATAATGATTTAATGGTGGCGCTCCAGCATAATATTCCTCAGGCAACGCCATATATCGTCTTCCATGTTCTGGTGACATTTATCATTATAGGAGTATAATAACGATGATCTGGTGGCAGGACGACACCAGTTTGACAACATTGCCACCACCACTTTCCTTACCTAATCTGAGCTCGCCGAAGTTGCCACAGCCGATCTTCTTGCCGACTCTGAAGTTGGGTCCGACGAAGAGTTCAAGGGAGTTGGAGGAGGAGGATGTCCTGGATCCTGGCTGCACGGAGGTGCCCGTCCTGATGGCGGTGCTGGCTCGGGACACCCGTCTGGAGGCCGGGTCTTGATCCTCCTTGTTGCCCCCGCCGCCGCCACGCTCTCGCCTATCCGCTTTCTGCATCCTGCCCTCCTTGCCCCACCTCAGCCTCGCTCAGCCCACCTCCGGGAGCGGAAAAGCTCCACTTTAACCACCATGTAACTCCCCTCTCCGCCAACCAGCCAGCGAGCCCGCCGCCGCTGGTAGCCTTACCAACCCGCTCAATCTCCCACCACCATTCACTTCATCTTATCTTTCTCCATCTTATCCCAGTGATAGCCATAGCATTTTCATGTTTAGGAGTATTAGAACGCACAGACTGCACTACTATACACTTCCCGTTCGCTCACAACACTGTCAAGGGCGGTAATCGGAATTTGTTTTCAACGGACCAAGTAGGTTTAGCAGTGACACCTCGAGCTGAGAGCTCTGGCAAATCTTTTTAACGCGGATCGATACACTCGATCTGATATGAAAACCAAATTAACATCTAAAACAGCATCAAACTATAATTTTAAAAATCTTTTCATTCAATCAGATTAATCTGCTAATTAATTGATTTATATGAGATATAAATCTAAGGCATGAAAGTCTCCAGATGCTTTTTAGATTTTGAGATACACTTCGGTCATTATGGGTCTCTGTAACCTGTGACCACCTGATTCACCCAAAATAAAAGTAAATAATAGATATTATGATACGAATATTGCATTTTCTACCACATCTTACACAACCACTTAGATTTTTGAATTGAAAAGCATGAATAAAGCCACATATACTTGCTTTATTTCATTTTGTTTATTGTGGCGAACTATGTCTTCGCGCGGAGGATATCGTGCCTCGGTGTCTATGATTGCCAGACGTTCCTATCCTGTTTTCTCAATAAAAATAATGCCGGTATTAGGAGTCTTTAGGGTGGAGCAATGATATACTTTCCGGTAAAAAATATATGTTATACCCTCATCTTTGCATCTCCTCGAAATTTTTAAGCCATGAGTAACTCAACGACTGGTTAACGTCGACAATAATAAGTAACAAAAGTCCAATCGAGAGCATATGCCATCTGAATAAACCCAGCGTTGACCACCAACGTTTTAATGGAATGCAAATATGATGACATATTTATCATAATTTACCTCTTAACTAAATAATCTGGCCACCATAACGTAAAGTAAGAGGCAACCATTATTTTCCCACCTCTCTGGTTCATTTCAACATACCTTTGAATGCGAGTAACGGAAATTTACATAAAAAAAGAGGAGCAAGATGTTCACCAAGAAAAAAACAATAATGTGAATTCGACAAATACTTTGCACAGTTTTGGTCAAGACTTTAACATCTGTCAAATATATTATGATTATTATATTATAATGTCGGTAGGTCTAACATCTAGGCTTCCCGCTATGGCTGAGAAGCTGTAATAATAGCGTAGGCAAAGCACAAATTCAATTATTTAGAGATACGTCTTATATCAATAATGGAATTAATCTATGCAATTTTTTTTGCATAATTATTAATGAATGAAGAGCTTAAAGAGCGAGTCTGCCGAAGGGTAATCCTTCCATACATGGAATTCATTGTTTATAAAGTTAATTAAGTAGTGATCAGATTATTATTTATCTCATTTATTTCATTAACAGAATCTATGGCTCCACTTCCTTTTGTAAATGAATGAAAATTACATAATTCCATTAAGTTATTAATGTTTATCTCTATAACATCACCGAATTTGGAAACCAGATCCATGAAACTTGCTTAGTGATCAAATTTGTTTGTCTCGATAAATAAATGTAATCCAAAGTAATACAAAAGTAATTTTCAAAAAATATGTTTATGCCTCTAACTATCTGTAGATAAAATGAATAGATCTGGCTTTCTGAAACTCCCGTTAAACACATTGCCCGCCATGTGCTTGGGAATTAAACGAAAGCAAAAAAGAAAACGTTAACAAAACGAAATTTTTTAATGTAATTCGCAATAAAGAACAAGTTCCATATATAATAAGAAATAAGTAAATAAATGTATGTATATCTTTAAAACTGTAATTTATAAAGAATAAATATATTTCGTACGCTGCACATGGAAGGCTTTAATGGCAATAAATAAGAATAAATAATAAACAAAGATAAATGCTAAATCTGGCAACTGCTGCAGGCAGGAACGCCAACCAAAGATTTCCGGCCGAGCACAAAGCTGTCAAGCTGGCACAGCTGACTGCTGCTGCCTGACACTGTGCACAGCTGACTGCTGCTGCTGCCTGACACTGTGCACAGCTGACTGCTGCCTGAAACTGTCCAGCTGACTGCTGCTGCTGCCTGACACTGTACACAGCTGACTGCTGCTGCTGCTTGGCACTGCACAGTGACTGCTGCCTGGCACTGTACACAGCTGACTGCTGCTGCTGCTTGGCACTGTACACAGCTGACTGCTGCTGCTGCTTGGCACTGCACAGCTGACTGCTGCCTGACACTGTACACAGCTGACTGCTGCTGCTGCCTGACACTGTACACAGCTGACTGCTGCTGCTGCTTGGCACTGCACAGCTGACTGCTGCCTGACACTGTACACAGCTGATTGCTGCTGTACATACTGAATGCTGCTGCTGCCTGACAGTCTTCCTCAGCTGACTGCTGCTGCATGACAGGCTTCCTCAGCTGTCTGCAGCATGACGGTCTTCCTCAGCTGTCTGCTGCATGACGGTCTTCCTCAGCTGTCTGCTGCATGACGGTCTTCCTCAGCTGTCTGCTGCATGACAGTCTTCCTCAGCTGTCTGCTGCTGCATGACGGTCTTCCTCAGCTGTCTGCTGCATGACGGTCTTCCTCAGCTGTCTGCTGCATGACGGTCTTCCTCAGCTGTCTGCTGCATGACAGTCTTCCTCAGCTGTCTGCTGCTGCATGACGGTCTTCCTCAGCTGTCTGCTGCATGACGGTCTTCCTCAGCTGTCTGCTGCATGACGGTCTTCCTCAGCT
>JAUTXX010128453.1:0-16068 GCA_032273605.1 Panulirus laevicauda
AGTTTGGCCACTGCACCTGAAGAAGCACAGAACTAATAGAGGTGGTCCAGAGGAGGGCAACAAAGGTGGTACCAGAATTAAGAGGGCTGAGTCACTGAGTTACAGGGAAAACTAAAAGGTTTAAATTTGCCCACCAAAGAAATGACTTAGAGAATAGTTCTTCAAAAATTGTAGGAAATGAACAACAGAGGACGAAACATAAAATTAAGTAAGAAGCTTGTTGAAAAATTGTAAAGAATACTTTTATCATATGAGTGGTAGATGAATGGAATAAGATGACAGCGAACACAGCAAATGCAAATAGTGTCTATAAATTTAAGAAGTTGCATGATAGTAGGTAGTATTCAAGAGATGGTGCCCCTTGAGTGTAAAACTCCTCTTTGCTTAGTACAAATTGGTAATTACATGTAGGTAATGGGTTACTACGAAGTACATGAACAGAGGTGAGAGAAAGGACAACACAAGTGTAAAACTCTCGCTACTTAACATGAAAACAGTAATCACACACACATTTACTTCTTCATTTGATTTACTTCATTAATCCAGCCCACTCTTACTTCAGGAGTACTTTGCATATTTTTGAAAAATTTCTTGCTGAATTTCATGTTTTCCTGTGGCTGTTCATCTCTTGAAGAACTCCTCATTTTTTACATCATCAGTCTGATCTTAAAACTTAAGGCTTGTAATCAGGCAAATTTAAGGCTTTTAACCTTTCCCTTTAATTCTGATACCATCTTTTCTTTTACTTCCCTTTGGGCTTTTTTTTTCACAGCTTTTTGTTATTTTAGGTAAAGTACCAAACTTAAGAGGCACATTCTATATTTAGCCTTACTTATGATGAGGTAATTGAATATTTCCTTATACATTTACTTAAAAGCAATCCTAATATTTGTTAGCAGACAGTTGATTTCTTTAAGTTTTCTCAAAGCTGATTTCTTTAACTTTTCTTTTAAGTTGACAGGGTGACAGAGAAGGTACAAATGTCTACTCCTAAGTCTCTCTCACCCACAGATTCCTGCAGTATATTTCCTACTAAATGGTATTCATTTTAAGGCCTTTGTTCTCTGTGACCCATCCTTATCACTGTACATGTGCTCAGGTTGAACTTCGCCAACCATGTTTCAGATCAACGTTGGTGTTTGTCTAGAACCCCCTTGTAACCTGATGTAATCTTCAAAGTTTTTCACTGCCCTCATGACCTTTGCATCATCTGCATACTTATTCATATAAGAGCCCCTTCTGGCAAGTTAAGTACGTAAATTAAGAAGAATAATGTTCTCAGAACAGACTCCTATAGCACTCTGCTGATCACCTCAACCCTTTTTGAGAAGGTTCCTTTGATATGTGTCTTTTGTTTCCTTCCATAATCTCCTATGGATCAAAAGGAGTCTCCCCCTTATTCCTACCCGGTGATCCAGCTTTTTAATTAGCCTTCCGTATAGTACACTGTTAATTGCTTTTTGACAGCCCAGATACAAACATTACACCCAGCCTTCTCTTTTGCCCAAGACTGAGCTAAGTCTCATACGTTTCTAAGAGATTCCTTATACATGATCTTCTTTCCCTGAAACCAAGTTGTCTCTCCTCAAGGGAATTTCTGTTCTGCAGGAAATCATCCATTTGATTTTTGATCATTTTTTCCAGTATCTACAAACCACACTTGTTAGGCAGCCCAGTTTTGTTGTTCAACGTCTGTTCCCAAGTCTTCTTAGAAACTTTTTTTTTTCATTGGAAGCTCAAGTTAAAGATAAAAGTCCACATTAAAGCTGGGCATTAATTGAAATACAAAGTGGATTACAAAGGGAAAAAGATGAGACAAGGAAAGCATTTATGAATTTTGGAGGAAGAGAAAAACCTGTCCTTTAAAATATGCCAGGTCATAGTAATTGGGAAAGACATGAGTGGGTAGAAAATTCCATGTCTTCGAGGTTGAGGGAAAGAGACAGTTATCAAAACAGCCTTCCCCAGAAATTGCTGTTTCCACACTTTTGGTACTTAGCTTTTTTGCAGTAACGTTGAACAGAATTTCAGAAGGTCGATCAAGTGTATCTATAGACATCTTCAGATCATGTGGTGAAATTTCATGAGGACCATACACCTTGTATTAGTTAAAACCCTTTAGTATTCTCTTAATTTCTTTTCTGGTTATCCATAAAATTGGTGATGGGCCTTATGTCTTCCACTGTGGAAACACTTTTGAACTTTTCATTTTGCTCTTCACTTACCCTTGCATCATTCTCAATAATTCATCTCTGAATCCCTAACCTGATTGGCTACTGACACTTTACTCCTGATGAATTTATGGAGAAGTTTTGGGTTTTCTCCTAATTTCTTATCCTGTTTTTTCCTTGCTCTCATATCTTATAAATGTCACCTGACTTTAGTCCCACTTGTATCTTCATCATAGCACATCACAAAGTTCCTTTGCTTTATGACAAAATGGACCATTCCTCTGTCCCTCTTCCCTCTATGTTTAAGGCTAGAAGTACCCACATTCCTACTCATTGTGAATTTCACACAACTGTTTCTCACCTTCCCCACTATCCTAGGTAATGTTATCATAAATTAAGTTATATGTAATTTCCAATATCTTATCTCCTCATTAAGTTTTGTCTCAAATCTGCTCTTTAAACTTCCATATTTACCACAATCAAATTTTACTATTACATGAATACATTGGTGTATCATATATGACATTCTCAGTATCCATGCTAGTATGTGCCTTTTAACATGCTGGTATAGGAAATTTTCTTGCATAAGCTCTAGGAACTTGTGTCTCCATGGTTCTTTGACATGATTAGAATCCTTATTCCCCTAGTCTGTCTTTGTAATTGAAGTCCCCATTATTAGTACTTTACCTACTCTGAGAACATGTTTTACTGCCTCATATATAATTGTTATTGCTTTTATCATTACATTTGTTCTGGAATATTGAAAACACTGTGCCAGAGTTGCTCTCTGTCAGTAGCCTGTTAAGGGTGAGGCACTAAAGGGTAAGATGTGGCACTGAAGTTCAACAGTTATGAAGACTCTTTTGCCATAGCAACCTCTTTAAGGGAGTTCCCAACGGGAACAGGCATCAGAGATGTAGATGTAAAAGATGTAAATTACTTTTAGGAGTATAGAAGAGTATGATAAGGTGAATTATGTAAAATAGTGAAGAAAAACTAATAAACTTATATGATTGAGTAAATGACAGTATGAAAATATCAAAGGGAACTCTTAGCTCAGAGTTTTATAGTTATTTTAGAAGCAAAAGCGTTAGGCCCTTGACTATCACTTTCGACAAGTATCCTGCTGTGGTAAAAGTTCCAGAGGAGTGGAAGTTTGCCAACGTAATTCCAATATTTTTAAGTTATAAATCAGTTGATTCTTAACCTCTAATGAATGAGAGAGGATCATTGACAGGTAGATATGGTTTTTGAGGTGGTGATTATAAACCTGTGTTTCTATCCCCAGTAGATGAGCCAAGAAATTATTGCTTATTTAACTTGACATCTGTAGTTGGAATAGTTATGGAAACCATTAATCAAGACAAAATTGTAAACCAAGTAATGAACAATTCATTGCAGAGTTTTTGATGAAATTGCTGATGTCTGACAAATCTGGTTGATTCCTTTTATAATGTAATTAACTTGTATGATGAAAGTAAAGCAGTTAATGTTTTCTATTTAGATTTTCAAAAAGCATTTGATAAAGTTCTGAATCAAAATTTATTAGCAAAAGTTAAGCCACATTCTATTGATGGGATAGTGATTTGGTGGACTGGAAATTGGTTGACTGGCCACAAACAAAGAGTGCTGATTAATCAAAGAGTTGTGATTAATGGTCAAGCCCCAAAATAGTTAGATGTATCGAGTGGTGTGCCAAAGGGATCAGCCTTAGGACTAGTTGTCATTCTCATATTTATTGGTGATTTTGGTAATGGTCTACATATCAAAATTACAGGTGTTACTAAGCTAGGAAATAAAACTACGACTAAACTTGAATGTCTGCAACAATAAACTGATATAGACATACTGATGGACTGGGCTCATATATGACAAGTGAATTTCAATATTGATAAATGCCAGGTTTTACATATCAGTATTAAAAATTTAAAGGTAGGCTATAGTATGAACTCTATTGAATTGAAAAATGTAAATGAGGAAAATGACTTTGACCGAAAGCAAGGTATGCAATGCACTGAAGCAGTTAAAAGAGTGAACTCGATTCTTGGATTCATAATGGCTTTCAAACTTTATTCTAGGGAAATCATCCATTATCTTTACAATACACTGGTGTATCCCCATCTTGAATAATGTGTTCAGCATTAACCTACCAAATGATTCCCAAACTGGAAAAATAAATCCTTTGAGAAAAACTAAATAACTTAAATCTCATTAGCTTAGAAAAGATGAAGTTAAGAAGTGATCTAATAGTTGTTCAAGATAATCAAAGGCTGTGATAATTTCAGTCAAACAAGCTACTGAAGACTTGAGTTGTCTGATTTTACTGATAGTGATGGATACAAACTCATGGGCCAATGTTTTATCTCAAATGAGGTGAAGTACCTCTTCTTCAACAGGCTTGTTAGCATATGGAATTATATACCAATTAGAGTGGTTGAAGCAGTACAATAGATACATTTAAGAATGGACTTTATAAACATTTCACTTAAGGTTTACAACTAACATTACTTGTGCCTTCTTAGCTGTACAAACAGTTTGCAAGTTTTTTGCACTGAATTATCTGCATTCCTCTCTACCTTTAGAACACTTCTTCATGAATTTCTGATATCCTCCACTGTCACTGTCACAGGGAGCCAGTGATCCGTTGTTATTTGGATTCCTTTTTATTCCTTTGTATAATATAAACACCATGTGTGCACTTCTTTCCCACAGTTACCCTTCCCATTATGTATTCTGTGAATACGATATCCCAAAAGACAAAGTATTCTTTTCATAGAAGGGCCAGTCCTCCTCTTCCCCTCCTTACTGTCATGTACCCCTATGGAAAGAAAAGGTAAGATCTTATCTCTTCAGTGAGCTTTATTTCCACTTCAAAAATTTCACGTGCATTTTCCCTTATACTATCTGTAAATTCCATTTGTTTACCATTTACTACTCATCCATCATTATACGTATGGATTACTTTCAGTCTGACATTATCATTGCTGACCTCTCTTTGGTGTTATTGGGGTATTCCATCCCCTTATCTCATTTGGTGTCTCCTGTTTTTTTTCCTTGGTTTTATTGGGGTGTTCCATCCCCTTATCTCATTTGGTGTCTCCTGTTTTTTTTTCCTTGGTGTTATTAGGGTGTTACATCCCCTTATCTCATTTGGTGTCTCCTTTTTTTTTCCTTGGTTTTCTTCCTCTCATTTTTAAGTTTCTTTGCCTGCCTAATTACCTCTTGGCTGGATGGCTTTAAAGCAAATGTTAACATGAATGGTTGACCTGTCATGTGTTGATTATAATCATCAATTCTTCTTTCTTTTATCACAGAAATTGCATCTGGCAATTCGACAGCCTACAGTGTGTCATAAGCGAGGAGGATTGCATCAACTTACAAGGGGACCTTGACAGACTCCAAAGATGATCTGATACATGACTGATCAAGTTCATCCCATATAAATCTAAAGTCATGAGGATGAGTCATTGCAAAAGAAGGCCTCAGTATGAGTATCATGACAGAAAATATATTGCAAGAATCTGTTTGTGAAAGACTTTAAAGTTGACATCATCCTTAAGCTGTTGCCAAAGTTTTACTTAAGGGAATAGTTAAGGAAACCATGTGTTTGTGTCCAAATATTAGAATTCCTTTCAAGTTCATAGATAAGGAAATATTCTGCTAGTGTTCACAACCTATATAAGGCCAAGATTAGAATGTGCTTCTCAAGTTTAGGCATTGCACCTAAAGGATCACAAAGAACTAAGAGAAAAGGTCCAGAGGTAAGCAGCAAAAATAATACCTGAATAAAGAATTGAGTTACAGAGGCTAGATGTCTCAGATCTGACCACTTTGGAATATAATAGAGTAAGCGATGACCTGATCACAACCTTTACAATTTAAAGCAAATTGATGGTGTAAACAGTGAACAGATCTTCAAGAGATGTAGGAACAGAAAAAACAGAAGACATAGCATGAAATTATGCAAAACTTGTTAAAAAGATATGAACAAATACTTTTACACTATAAGAGGGTAAGATTAATGAAATAAAACGTATGACGACACGATTAATGTGAACAGAAAAATAAAAATCTAAGTTGTGTAATAGTAAAAGCTCACTCCCAATATAGTATGAATAGGTAATTACAAAGTCAACCACCCACACACATTGTAGAATTGCCAGACACAAATTCTGTGATAAAAGAAAAAAGAAATGAAGGCTATAATCACGACAAGAGAACAACCACTCATGGTTACATTTGCTTTCATGTTATCTAGCCAGAGGGTATGTAGGCTGGCAAAGAAACTTAATGAGGCAAAATTAAGTTGGTTATCAAACATGTAGACTAAGGGATGAGATGGCAAAAAAGGATAAAAAAATGAGAGGATGGAATTCCCCTGCCAGCACAGCAGAGAGGTCAGGAATATTAGTTGATGGTATACCAACAGTAATTAATACAGATGTTGATGGTTTAGTATTAACTGGTAAAGAGTTGGAACTCAAGGGTCATTGCAAAAATGTCCCTGATACTGTTGGGAGTTGTAGGAACAACGCACACTAAAGAATGTCACCTTCTCTATCCAGAGATACAGAACAATAAGAAGGGAAAGAGAAGACAAGGGAAGAGGAGGATTGACCCTCCTAATGAGAGAAAACTTTAAATTTCAGGATATACTACTAGATGCCCCATTCAAACAAATGGGGAAGGTAGCAGTGGAAAACAAGTGCATAGTGGCATTAATATCATATTATCATAAAAAAAAATATCTCCAGAACTAATGTGTAAAGATAACATTAAAGGGATAATTAAAATGGTACATGAAGCAATAAAACATACCTTTCTCATAATGTGTAAAGTATTAATGGGGAATTTTAGTTATAAATAGGTAGGTGGATTTTGGATTCTCATAGTGATGGGGAATCAAGGTGATACAAGGTCATAGAGAGTGTATATGAAAATCTCCTATGCCAGCATCTCGGAGAACATGTTATGAGAAGGACTGATACCTCACCATTATCAGACCTTATTCTCACACTTACTGGTATGGATACAACAACTGGAAAAAGCGATTATGTAATGCCTAAGTTTGATTATGTGGTGAATGAGCTAGTGAAAAGAACAGAGATGAGACAAGACTTTAAGAAGGGGTACTTTACAGTTGTGGAAATTACAAAGAAACATAATTTCTAAAGTAT
This sequence comes from Panulirus laevicauda, assembly GCA_032273605.1. Lineage (NCBI taxonomy): Eukaryota > Metazoa > Arthropoda > Malacostraca > Decapoda > Palinuridae > Panulirus > Panulirus laevicauda. Next base: position 7,349 of record JAUTXX010128453.1, read on the forward strand.
CATAGAAGTGACACTTAGTAGCCAGGAACCTGGGTACTGAGGTACAAGTTTTGTGAAATTTACAATGGAATACGTACATGGTTACCCCCAACCTCAGATGTAAGGGGAAGGTTAAGAGAGAGGCAGGAATAGCTCAATATAAGAGGTCATAAAGAAGAGTTCTGAAGTGTAATGTGATGAAAATATAGGTGGGAATCCAGTTTCCCAGCATTTTTAAGGTATAAGAAAACAAAGAACAGTTACAGCAGAAAAAAATAACGGAGGAACAAGGAAACTATGAAAAGAAAATTATGGACAAGTTGATAGAAAATCTAAAACTTAACAAATTATTCATGAGCAAATTGTCCATTGAAGAGAAGCTAAAAAGGCTTTGAGATTCAGATGTAATGATATATGAAAAGGTCGTAGAAAGCATTGAGATATCTAGAAAACACATTAAGAGAATACCAAAAGGTTGTAACACATACAAGGCTTATGGTCCTGATGAAATTTCACAACATGTACTTAAGATGACCTCAGATACACTTAACAAAACTCTTGAATTAATTTTCAGTGTGTCACCGGGGAAAGGCGAAATGCAAAGGGAGTTGAAAAGGGCAAACATTATAGCTGTCTATAAGAAAAGAGACTGGGAAGAGATGTTGGACTACAGACCAGTTTCCCCTGACAAGTAAGGTTCAGGAAAAGAAATCAGATACCAAATGTATGACTTCCTGCAGAAAAGAAATTATTGCAGTGTGAGACAACATGATTTCAGGAAATAATCATCTGGAATAAAACTCTCTGACTCACAAGAAAGTGAGCTTAGTACCACATAAAAGACTGATTAAGAAGCTCGATCACACGGCAGGAATATACAAGGACTCCTTTGGTGGATGGAAGATTACATTACTGGAAAGTAGCAAAAGGACACGTTAGAGAAGCCTTCTCATAATGGGTGCCTCAGAATTCTGTTCTTGAATTATATGAATGACTTGCCAGAATGTGTATACTCTTTACTTGAATATGTTTGCAGATGACATAAAGGTCATACGGGAAATGAAAAGTGTGGAAGACTGTATCAAGTTACAAGGAGGAAACTTGACAGACTCTAAAGTTGACTGACATTCAACCTAGGCAAAAGCAAATGTACATTAATGAGGATGAGTCACAGCCAAAGAAAGCCTCTAAATGAATAGCTTCTAGCTGTATGAATCTGTGTGTGAGACATGGGAGTAGACTTTGTCCCTAACTTTCCACCAGAGTCTCGCCAGGGAAAGACACCAACTGTCTGCGAGCAAATATTAGAACTGCATTCAGGTTTATGAATAATGAAATATTCAGCAAGCTGTTTACATCATACATGAGACCAAAACTAGAATATGATTCTCAAGTTGGGTAACCATACATAAAAAGCACAAAGAGCTAAAAGAGAAGGCCTAGAGGAAAGCATTGAGAGAACCGAGGCTTGAGGCCTTAAATTTGCCCAACATGGAAGAGAAAAGAGTGAGGATTGACCTCATTACAACCTTTAAGTATATAAATCAGACTGATGATGTACACATTGAATTGTTCTTCAAGATACTGGGACAAAACAACCATACAACTTAGCTTAAGATAAAACATGAAACTTGTTAATAAAGATGGGAGGAACTAGTTTTATAGTGTAAAAATAATGGATGAATGAAATGAAATGTACGAGAATGTGGTATATGTAGATGGCATGCAAAAGTTTAAAAAATTTCATGATAGTAGAGAATGGTCAAGAGATGGGTCCCAAGGATTTTGAGACTCTCTCCTAAGATAATGCAAATAGATTTCTTAAATTTCTATGTGAGAGTGAGCTCACTGTAAACAAGAGAGAAGATTGGATGGATTGAAAAATGTTTCACATTGTACCACATAGGAAGCTGATGAAGAAGTTAGATCTTTTTAGGTAGGGATTCAATGGATAGAAGATGTCTCACTGGAAAGGAACAATGGCCACATGTCAAGTGAGCCTTCTTGAAATTATGTGAGGTCTCGAGTGGTGTCCCACTGGGTTCTCTTGCAGGACTGTTGCTCTCTTTAATTAATATGAATGACTCTCCAGAAGGATTGGACACCTCCCTAAATATGATTGCACATTATACCGAAGAAAGGTAAAAAGTCAACTGTTTTACATCAACTACAAGGGGATTGAGATAACCACCAAAGTTGGTCTGGTACATAGCTGATGAAATTCAACCTGAGTAAAAGTAAATGAACGAGGATGGGACACAGTGAAAGAAGGCCTCAATGTGAATATGACTTAGCAAAAAATAGCTGCAGGAGTCTGTGTGAGAGACTTGGGAGTTAACTGTCCCTAAACTGTCATTACAGTCCCACATTAGGTAATAGTAAAGGAGACAAACTGTTTACTGGTAAATATTACAACAGTATTCAGGTATATGGATAAAGAAATATTCATCAAGGTTGTCAGGTATATGGATAAAGAAATATTCATCAAGGTTGTCACCATCCTTCATTAGGTTTAAACTTGAATATGCTTCTTAAGTTTGGTCACTGCATTTAAAGAAGCCCAAATAATTGATGGAGAAGGTCCAGAGGATGGCAGCAAAGTTAGTACCAAAATTAAGAAAGCTGCATTACAGTGAAGAAAAAAAGTGAAGGATGACCTGATCACAACTTAAGTTTGTAAGTTGGCTTAGTGACGTAGGGATAGAACAGAGCTTGCAACATGAAGTAAAGCAAGAAACTCATTAAAATGATTGACAAGAAATACTTGCATAGTATAAGACCAATGGGTAAATGGAATCAACTGAGTTATGAGTTGATGAATGTGGACAGCATACAGACATTTAAAAAGGTGTATGATAGGAGAGAAAGTACAAGAAATGGGGTCCCACCAGTGTAGAACTCCCTCCCTGTACAGTACAAATTGGTTATTACACACACTAAGACAGTAAAGATAAACTGATGTAAATATACACTATAAATCTTTTTAGACATTGAAACTGGTTGTGTAAAAGGGGTAAGAGAAGCACTGGAATCTTAAGTTTTTATTACTCTAAAATCATAAATTTTGACATTGTTGACTAATTTATTACCTAAACCCAGGCAGCGCTACATTTTCATATTTTGTGTTTATCCAAAAGTATTGTAATTTTCAAAATATAAAATGAAATTCATAGTTTTATGAACATTTAAGAAAAAAAAATTAGTGTGTATCATTGAGTGTTGTATGATACCAAACATATTCTTTCAATCAGAGTAAAGTCATAGATTATGTTCAGCTGATTTCAAGTTAGATTATCATTAATTACTGACAAAGAACTGTCACTTGTAGTAGTATATTGACATGTTTTTGAGTTCACACTAATCAAGAAGTGATGAAAAAGACTGTCACCATTATTTTATAGATTTTAGACATTTTTGAAAACTGTTAAACTATACAGTAATATCTTTTTCTGTTTAAATTTATTACTGTGACTTCCTTCAAAAGACTTGACATTGGCTTTTTAGTTCCATATTTCTTTTACTGCAGTGTGCGAAGTTTTTTAACTTTAGTAAGCGCCAATAAACTTCTGATTTTTAACATATAAGTAAATAATACAGGATGTTCATAAAAATGGACAGATCAAATTCTCTGAAAAATCAGCTTAACATTACACTTGTGATGTTGAGGTAAGTTGAGATTATTTAGCACTATTATTAATGTTATAGCAAGAGAGAAAATTGAATTTATTACTAGTGATGAAATATGCCATATGACGATGGATCTTCTATTTACATTTCTTTGGTTGTATTTACAAGAGCTGAGAGCATCCCTTCTCTTTTGAGTTTGATGAAATAATAAAATCAGTTGAATAGTAAGCCCCTCATGAACCCTTATTCAGTGGAGAGTTATTCAACTCAGTGTACTCTTAAGTGGATGTAAATAATACTCATTCTATTGGCCCTATTACTAAGAACAAGTTTCATGTGATAAATCAGGAATTCTATATGAGAAATACAGTTTTCTTATCAAGAGATTTCTAGAATGTGGTAAAGTAGTATCTGAAATTTGAGTTTGTTAATTATGTAGAATTATGTAAGTGATGCAGGTTGAAGTTAGTGTCCTTACTTAATATTTTTTGTAAATACTGTAGTTTTTTATAAGATGGATTTCCATAAATATAAATACATGTTTATACCATGTAGTTTTATTTATTCATGAAAGTTTTGATTTTTCTTTTATATTATTGCCTTTCAGAACTCCATTTTACTAAAGAGAATAATGGTTCTGATAAGGATATTTATGTTACGGATTTCAGTTTGTTAATTATGAGGAAGTGTGTAAAAGATGCAGGTTGAAGTAAAAGTCCTTAATTTTTTTGTCAATACTGTAGCTTTTTACATGATGGATTTCCATGAATAAGAAAAGATGTTCATATTCTGCAGGCGAGTGTTCAAACTACAGACGTATTAGTTTGTTGAGTGTACCTGGTAAGTTTTATGGAATAGTAGTGATTGCGAGGGTTAAAACATGTACAGAGCATCAGACTAGGGAGGAACAGTGTGGTTTAAGGAGTGGTAGAGGATGTGTGGATCAGGTGTTTGCTTCAGAGAATACATGTAGGAAATACTTAAGGAAACAGAAGGATTAATATGTGGCGATTATGGACCTGGAGACAGCAATGATAGAGGGTTGATTGAGATGCTTTGTGGAAAGTCTTACAAGTATAAGGTGTGGAAGGAAATCTACTAGAAGTGATAAGGAGTTTTTATCAAGAGTGTAAGGTGTTTGCACAAGCAGGAGAGGAGAGTGCATGATTCCAGGTGAAGGTTGGTCGGTAGCAGGGGTGTATGATGTCACCATGACTGCTTGATTTGTTTCTGGATGGAGTTGTGAGGGAGGTAAATTAAAAGGGTCTTGGAAAGAGGGGTGAGTATGCAGTCTGTTGGGGGTGACATGGCCTGAGAAATTAGTTTGTTGTTGTTTGCTGATGACACAGCACTGGAGGCAGATTTGAGTGAAAAGCTGGTTAGGTTGGTGACTGAGTTTGGAAGAATGTGTGAAATGAGGAAGTTGAGAGTTGTTGTGAATTAAAGCAAGGTTATTAACTTTGCAGAGCAGAGGGAAAGGTTAGTTAAGGTATGAGTTTGAATGGAGGAAATGAAGAGTTTTAGATACCTAGGAGTAAACATGGTAGAAAAGGAACTATGGAAGGGGGTGTATTAAAAGGTGGGTGAAGAGGCGCAGGTTCTAGGAGCACCGAGGAATGTATGGAAATAGTTGTTGCCTGATAGAACAAAAATGGGTATGTTTGAAGGTATGGTGGTTCCAACAATGTATGGATGTAAGGCATGGGCTATAGAAGAGGGTGTGTCAAAGTGGGTGAAGGCAATGGAAATGAAATGTATGCAGGTATGGTAGTCCTAACGATGCTGCATGGGTACAAGGCATGGGCTATAGATGAGGATGTGTGGAGGTGATAGAAATAATATGTTTGAGGTCCATATGTGCTGTTTGATGGTTTGACCAATTAAGTAATTAAAGGGTAAGAGAGAAGCGTTGTAATAAGAAGAGGATGGTTGAAAGAACTTAAGAGGGTGTGCTGAAATGGTTTGAAAACATGGAGAGAATGAGTGAGAATATTTGTCAGAAGTAGAGGGGACAAAGAGAAGGGGAGACCAAATTGGAGATGGAGTGAAAATTTTTTTGAGTGACTGCAGTCTGAACATGTAGGAGGGTGAAAGGTGTGCAAGGTATAGTGTGAACTGGAACAATGTGGTATACAGGGTTCAACGTGATGTCAGTGAACTGAACCAGGGTATGTAAAGTGGTTGAGGCAAACCATGGAAAGGTCTGTGGATACAGGGCTGTGGTTTGGGTATATTGTACATGACAACTAAAGAATGAATGTAAGTGAATGCAGCCTTTCTTTACCTGTTCCTAGCACTACCCCACAAACAGAAAACAGAGAACAAATATGAAAAAAATAGATACATGTTAGAAGTGAGATAGACATAGGGTAGCAAAATGGCAGAGATTTAAGATTTTGTCAAGCAGTCAACATAACAGTACATATGTAACACAGCAAAATTTACTCAGCCAAGGTAAATGAAATCTATGGAGCATGTTAACCTCCAAAAAGAAATTTTCATGCCATCATGTTATTCTTTTTCAAATATGTCTGCAGTGTCACAACCTTTCACCTAACATACACACACACACTGTTTACAACATACTAAGCCAAAACTAGACTTTGCCTCTTAAGTTTGGTCACTGCACCTAAAGAAGCATAAAGAACTAATACAGTATGTTCTGAGGAGAACAAAAAATATAGTAACCAGAATAAGAGAGCTAAGTCACACAGACATTAGAGACCATAGGTATGCCAACCATGGAAAAGAAATTGGTAAGGGGAGATTTTTTTCAAACACTGATCTTTTTAAATGAGTTAGATGATGTTGACGGTGAACAGTAATTCTACAGATGCAAAGAGAGGGCATCCAGAGGTGACAGCAATGAATTACTAAAGAAATTTGTAAAAAAAGATGTAGATAATCACTTTTATGATACCAGAGAAGTGAATAGATATCGTAAAGCCTCAATTTAACGGACCACTATATAACGGATTTCGAATTTAACTATCATTTGCCCTCTCTTTCAACTCCTGCACCTTCATCTTGATCTCCTCCTGCTTTCTCTCATACATCTCCCATGCATTTACACTCCTTCCTTGTAAGTACTGCCCAAATGCCTCTCTTTTCTCTTTCACTAAAAACTTTCCTTTTTAAACCACACTTCAACTACGTTACATTCAATTTTACAGACTTTCAGCATTAACGGACATCCCTTCCCACTATTAATCCATTAAATCGAGGATTTACTGTATTAATAGTCCATAAAAGTTTACAATTTTATGTGATAATAAAGAAAGTTCAAGAGATAGAGCCCTAAGAGTGTAGAACTCCCTCCCTTTCAATAGGTAATAGGTAATTTCACACACACACACACAAACAAAGGATGCATGTGAAAGGAGCCTTCTCCAAATGGGTGGAGGTCACCAGTGGAGTGCCCCAGGGTTCTGTTCTGGGACCATTACTCTTTTTGATCTCTGTGAATGACTTGCATGAAGGTATGGACTCTACCTGAATGAGTTTACAGATGATGAAAAAGTCATGGGGAAGTGAAAAGTGAGAAGGACTTCATCACCTTACATGTGGATCTAAACAGACACCCAAATTGGTCTGATGAAATTCAATCCTAACAAATGTAAAGTACTGAGGATGGGACAGAGTGAAAGGCCTAAATATGATTATTGTTTGGGGGAAGGTAAGCTTCAAAATTCTGTGTGTGAAAGACTTGAGAGTCAGCATCATCCCTCACTTATCACTAGAGTCCCACATTAGGAGAATAGCAGAGGAGAGAAACTATGTTCTGGCAAATATCAGAATAGCTTTCAAGTATATGATTAAGGAAATATTTTGCAAGGTTTTCTACATAAGGCCAAAACTAGATCATGCTTTGGTCACCTCACCTGAAGAAGCACAAAGAGCTAATAGAGAAGGTCCAGAGGAGGGCAACAAAGATGGTACAGGTACACCACCGATTCTCCAGCACTGTTGGTTCCAATGCCTTGCTGGATTAACCATTTTGCCGGACCAACCATGGTCACATAATAATAATTCATCAATACACCTCTAACCCACTAATTATACATCTCCCATGTATCTAAAGTATACCATGGACTGCTAGAAATTTAAATAAACAAATATTAAATGTAGATTAAATAAATAAATAAAATACAGGTATTTGTACAATAGTACATTAGTGAAACAAGATTACAGGTAGTAATTAAACAAGATAAAACAAAAATTAAATGCAAATTCAATAATTTCTTTAATTACAAAGAATGCTCCCAAAATGGCAGATTTTAGACTTTTACTGGAACTGCAAAACTAATCACAAAGGTCTGGAAGTTGAGGGCAGTCAGAATTACTGTCTTTTTAGTAGCTGATTGTTTCATCTTGGATTTCTGATGTTGCAGGAGAGACATCTGGGTTACTTGAAATTGAAGCCACAGGATTTACAGATGTACTAGTAGACTACTGCTGTGAGACACATTCTTCTTTGCTATCTTGTTAAACATTTCATCGAAGCGAAGTTGCTTCATGAGTCTAGATTTTCCCTGTATAATTTTTCAAGCATCAAATGAAAATTCATTAGTTCTTGTTTCGTAACAAAGGTGTGCTGCTCTAGCCCTTTGATCAATTCACTCATCAACTCAGTTAACTGTTCATTGGAAAGTCTTTCACCTACATCTGTTTCATCTCCATCACTGTCATCTTCATTACTTCCTGTGTGCCCTGCACACAACGCAATCTGTGGCCGCCCAGTAAACTAGTCTGGTGGCCACAGTAATTTCAAGTTCCCTTATGTAGTTTTGTTCGGACTAAAGGAGGTGCCAAACCATCACTGAATGGAGTGTGAAGGGGCCCCTGAATAATAAGAATACTAAATATTAAGTCTGGTTGTATGATTGTACAGGTTCTAAGGTTTTAAGTAACAGTTGGATTGGGAAGACATCAGCTTTCAAATTGAGTGCCCAGGGTGTTACCATTTTCAGCAAAACAAAAGTTTAAAATAGTGTGCATATAAAAGAATCCAAACAACAAATACTGTGAGTGACTGAACGGTGAAAAAATATATAAAGACCTGATGCAAAGACAATGGTATTCTTTCTGCCCTATCCCTGGGGATAGGGGAGAAA
>JAUTXX010128563.1:0-15067 GCA_032273605.1 Panulirus laevicauda
ACCTTTAAAGTCTGCTTTAAAGGATCCTTTTAAATCAATTCTTGGATTCACGCTTCGCAAGGTGGTGAGACTAAACGATCAAAGACACGATCGATTTTTTTTTTACTACATAGTAACTTGTATAAATGTAATAAGGCTACTCAACCTCATTCAAACAAGGTTTAAGCCCATATAGTTATTCAATGGTGAGTGTGACAGACATCATTGGGGGATCGAAAGACAAAAGACGAATCTTTTGGCGCGTATTTTGGGTCTTTGTCACAGAGGATGATGTTGGGGTCAGTATTACCGCGGTAGAAGTCCTGGTGTCAACGATTGCGTTGGTCTTAATGCAGGAGTGTGACCCAGGACACGTCGGGTGGCTCTTAATGTGAGGTGTGATCCAGGGCAGGTCAGCATTCTCGTATTTAGTGTGACCCAGGCAGGACACGTCAGCTAGCTATTGATGTGGGATGTGATCCAGGCACGTCAGCTGGCTCTTAATGTGGGATGTGACCCATGTCAGGTGGCTACAAAGCTCACAAATTTCTGAGAGAAAAGGCGATGATGGTTGGCTATCGTGATGGTCATTATGTAATTATCCCATTCACTGTGTATGTAACCCCACTGCTTACCAGCTCAGTCTAGGATACCGAACGAATCCATTGGTTAAAGTGACGCAATGCGGGATATGTGTCAGGCCTGTGTGTGTGTGTGTGTGTGTGTGTGTGTGTGCGTGTTAACGCATCATTCCGGATAGTAGGTTGAGTTTACAGACACTAGTTTCTGTCGTATTCACCTGGGCTTCTCGCCCTTAATGAAGCAATTGCAACGCATTTTCTTCCCGCTGAGGTACGGTGGTAACGACTCTGCCAACAGTAGGGTGTTGGAAGGCCAACTGTTTACGTTCATGACCCCGCCACCCGTGCACTGTTGTCGGCCAACATACACTGCTCATTACAGGTCTGTGTTTTTCCTCCCCTCACTCTACCATGATTACAGTGTGCCATCGAGTCATGAGAGGGAGGGAGTTGGTCGAGTGTCTGTAGATTATACACTTCGGAGGTAAGACTCCGGCATCACACGCGAACAGACTGACTTCGAAGTCTCATTCTCACGTTTCGTTGGACCATTTACTATAGACGAAGTTGCTGAAGGTTATTCCAGATGGCTTTATGGGGTAAAGAAACATAACAAAAAAATGTATGATATTCTGGTCTTATTGTGTTTCTGGGAGTTATATATATACGGTTCTGTGAAGCTAGAGAGGGATTAAACGCAGAAGCTTCTGAACCATGTGTCATTTGATTTGGGACAACGGAGGTATGACCCTCGCGAGCAGACACGAGGGGTAAAATAAGAGGCGAAGAGAGAAGAGAGAGGAGAAAGAGACTTAAGAGTGTGAGGCCAAGGGACTTGAAGGGAAACTGCAGACACGAGATGAGCCAGGAGGCTTTGTTGGAGTCAGTAAGACGCGTCAGGCTGCAGACGAAGAGTAGGGAAGATCTGGGACCCGCAAGAAGGAGGGAAGAGCAGGACACACACACACACACACACACACACACACACACACCCACACACACACACACACACACACACACACACACACACACACAAAACCGAATGGCTGTCAAAATCCAGCTACATAACTATTTACTAATCTATTTATTTCATTTATTAGCAGAGAGAGAGAGAGAAAGGGGGGATGAAGAATCCAGACATGAAAAGGGAAGTAGAGGATATGATGATACGAACGGAAGTACACACGAAAGGGCGGGGCAAGACACACGCATAATATTGCTATAAGATATACACAGTATATCGTTGTATAATATATACATTATATCGTTGTGTGATATATACAGTATATCGTTGTATAATGCAACAATCGCCACAGGAAAGAGAAAATGAAACCCGTTGGTACTTTCGTTTATTACATCCTCAAACACTGTTGTATAATACATATCGTACATCCCCGTATTTAATCATGCACCCACACAGCATGATTGTATAATGTATATACAATATATCGCTCGATAATATACGTATTATATAGCTATATAATGCTCCCACACAGCATGATTGTATGATATATATACAGTATATCGCTCGATGATATACGTATTATATAGCCATTTAATGTACTCACATAGCAAAAAAAAAAAAAAGAAGCCCTACAAAAAAGGAACAGTTGACAGCCGCTGTCAATATTGACAGTGAGGAGGTAATTAGCTTCTCTATCTGTGACATTGTTTCTTTATGATGCTACTAAATAAACAATTTAATGGTCCGTCGGAACTCAGATTCTTTTTTTCTTTTTTTTTGGATCCCTTTTATAAACCAAATTTTCCAGCTCGTTGCAACAAAATCTGTGACCAAAGGCATCCTGATGAGTAAAAGTGAACTCTCTACGTATAATGTTATAACTGTTATACGAAGATTTCAAGTCTCTGTATCCTCATTACTCATATATGGCATTCTCTCTCTCTCTCTCTCTCTCTCTCGCTCTCTCTCTCTCTCTCTCTCTCTCTCTCTCTCTCCTTCCCTCCCTCCCTCCCTCTCTCCAATTCCTCGTCTGTCGAGGGAGATATGTTTGCGACCTTCGCACTTACGTCTTGGCTAAGTCTATAATATGTGGATCAACACCCTCAAAACAGGGTTGGCTGGTTCTCCTGGGGGCTGTCTGGGACACGATGGTAGGAGGTGTTAATGAGGAAGACTGAGGCAGGAGTAGCTAGTGACTAGTGAGGAATGGTGAGGGATGGAATGGTGAGGGGGGGTGGTAGGTGATGATCGATTTTTCGTGTCACCGTACGTGAGCTGACCATGGCGACTGGCCCTCAGTACCAGGGATGGTGAGGTACTCTAGTGGTGAGGGAGATCAATTATGGGTAGTGAGAGTGAGGGGATAGACCCTGTGAGCAGTGTGAGCCAAGTGACACCGAGAACCTATGGGAAGCGTGAGGTAGGTGGCATCGCGAAGCAGTGGGTATTTTGAGTCAGGTGGCATTGAGGACCTGAAGGCATTGTGAGCCAGGTGGCACCGAGTACCTGTAGGCATTGTGAGCCAGGTGGCACCGAGTACCTGAAGGCAGCGTTGCCACCTCTACCGTGTTGACATTCTCTCGCCACCTGCGCCATTCTCCCTCCCTCCTTCCTCGCCTCCCACACACACAGCCTCGCGTAAATTGAATGCCATAATGAGGAACAGCCTCAAATTTACCATGATGTCAAAATACAAAGAGTGCCTCTTACCTGGTGTATGAGAGGCAGTTCTCTGGGAGGCGCAGCACCTGTGGCCCACGGCTAATGAACTCAATGATGAAGATACATTCTCTTTTGAAAAGCGTCCCTTCTGCATTAGACTATCAACGGCGCAAAGTGGTATCAGCCAAGTTACCGCAACTCACGAATAATCGTTCGTCGTCGATCCGTTCGCGCATCCGGTCTTCATCCTCACATCCACCAATAATATGGTCGTGCTTTTATGATGCTTCGCTTCATTGATATCCATCTAAAACAAAAGACTTTTTCTTTTTAGTTGGGCTTCAGTTTTTTGTCTTCTATTCACTATCATTCCCATAAACCAGAGTTTCCTCTCGGACTAAAGTATACGACCGGGCACAAGAGTAATTTATGAATTCATTAACAGAACAAGAAAGTACATCAATAATGAATCACAGCATTTAAGATTCGACCCAACATAAGTTGCTCGACCCAACACAAGTTGCTCGACAAGTGTTCGACTTCACGTTCTTCATGACGTGTAAGATACATAATCATCACGAAATTAAAATATTCGATACAAAAAAAAAACTCAACAGACACATAAGAAAATATAGAATAGAAAATCTATAACTTCGTTCGGCCTCGTTAGTACCCATGCTAACAACATCTTGAAGCTCATTAAATCATGTAGACTTCAGGACGTCCAGAAAATTCGTAAAAGACTTTGACTCTCTATATAATTCGAGAAAATATATTCTTCAGATCTTTATAGGTTCCTAGGCAGAGGATTCTCTCAACTGCTGTTCTTTCTGTTTCACATAAAAGAATTCGTTCTCCTGTTTCTTAGATCATGGAGGTTTATAGAATAACTTATATGATAGTTTCCATTTATTATGGAATCGTTTGAGACTGTTATGTAAGGATGGCCAAAGCACTCCGTCCGTGTGACACAAAGACATGCATAGAAAATCTTGACATAGAGGAAAATTTGATCTACAAGAAGCGCTTAACTTTCACTCTTGACTTTTCTCTGCCCGTCTGTCCCAAAGACATAGCCGTGGATACATTTGCCAAGATGAGACTTTGCCATCCTGTCGAGTTGACCGCCTTCCTTCTTTGTTTTGTTACTTTAACCTGCAATATCTCGAGAACGCTGCACTCAGCGGAGCTGGGTTATTCGTAAATCAGCAGTTTATACCAAGGGGTTGTGACCTTTGCTATCTCTGTGGCACAACTCGTCAGCTGCGGATGGAGTTTAAGAGTGTCCATTTCTGAGACGTGGAGGACGGGTGGTCAGCCGGGGAAGACGAAAAGTTGAGTCTTTCGCGTCTTACTTCACAAACAGATGTATCCTCCTTTCCATCAGTTGTCATTTGTATAATATATATACCTTTTTTTCCGTACTATTTGCCATTTCCTGCATCAGTGAGGTAGCTTTAAGAACAGAGGACTGAGCCTTTGAGGGAATATCCTCGCATGGCCCCCTTCTCTCTTCCTCTTTTGGAAAATTAAAGAAAAAAAAAACGAGAGGGAAGGATTTCCAGCCACCCGCTTCCTCCCCTTTTAGTCGCCTTCTACGACACTCAGGGAAAACGTGGGAAGCATTCTTTATCCCCTATTTTATATATGCAAGATGATGTAAGGATGGAAGTGACAAAAATGACACGGTCAAGAACAGGGAAGTTATAGTAATAGAGAGAGATCAGTTCCACGAAATTTGATAGTAACGAAAAATTGGTTGGCGTATTAAAGGATGTTGGAGTAGTTTACATTCCAGCTCCTGGGTTGTATGTGTGATGAATAATGATAGTCGATACGTTATGGTCATTTGTAAACCATATATGGACGTAGCCATATAATTACCTTAGATGATTTGCTTATATAGTGAGCATTTCAATGTACACCAAAGACGTATATGGAGCTTCGTTGTAGCAGCAAACTAATGTTTTTTAGATATGTTGTAGTTTCACAACCCGTTCAACCACACATGATTCTTTCTTTTCATACAAGTTTCCAAGAGACTTGTTCTGAAATGGGGTCTTTCAAGGTGGTTGATTGGTTATTCAGGCAGGCTTATCAACTGCCAGGGGTCATTAAAGCCAGCAGTGTGAAGTTTACAATCACCACAAGCTGTAATAGCTTTTAATGCCTTCTTCAGGTATTAAGGATGATACTAAGACCACGTACACTTCCACTATACATAGGGACCAAGGCATCTCCGTGGGTGACTCTGCCATCTAACACTGAAGGTGGAGATCTCCAGTCATTGCAACTCGACTTGTAGTTTTCTTAAAGTCAGTGCAACTCGACTTGTAGTTTTCTTTAAGTTAATGCAATTCGACTTGTAGTTTTCTTTAAGTCAATGCAACTCTACTTGTAGTTTTCTTTAAGTTAATGCAATTCGACTTGTAGTTTTCTTTGAGGACCAAAAAGCATCTGAGGATGATATATTATCGTCTGTATCATCCCTCTCATACTCTTTTGGCACTTCCGTCTCACAGTAATGTATATTCACGACTTCTTATAATTCCCTTTCCCAGAGGACTTGGCTCCAGCACCTGTCACCCTCTGACGTAGCGGGAGACAGTGAGACAGGAAGCCCCGTAGGATACGGAGGGACCTGCTCGCCACACTTGTGGCAAAAAGGTACATGCAAGACACTGTGTGTGTGTTATGCGTGTTTCGTGTCGCCGTGCGCGGTCGCTAGCTGGCTAAAAGGGGTTGTGGCTCGTGAAGGGTGATCGTCATTCATCACAGGGGATGGGAGATGGGGCAAGGAGACACAGGGGGGACGGGTAAACACTGAAACTTGCGGACGACCCGACATATGAAAGAGCCATTCAGTGTCTTAAGGGAAGCTGTAAAGATGAAAGACATGAATGGCGTTTCTCTTAGACCGCGTCAGCGGTGGTGGCAGAGGGGATGAATGTGATGTACATTCTTGAAGGGAGGCGTCTGCTTCCACCGGTAAGACCGCGGGAATGTGTAAGAAGGAGATAGAAAAGGGGGGACATAAGCGGCGATGTCGACAGAAAATGGGAAAGGCCAGAGAGTAAGCCTCTACGAAAACGGAAAGATATAAAAGATGTCAAGGGTCCAAGTGGCGTGTCGAAGTATATCAACATCAGGTCATGCCCAGGTGTGAGGCATGCTGTTCTCAAGCGTCAGGTGAAGACGTCCTGTTAAGTAATAGCTTAAGAAACTGATGAGTGGAATTACATTTTCTTTAAGTCAAAATCCCCTTTGTTTTTTTCTTCTTTTACCAGATAATCCAGTCTTGGGCTAATTAGGTCTCCTGTTGTCTGTCTTTCTCATGTAAACTCGTGTTGATAGAAACAAAGCTAGAAATGTATAAAGAATTTTTTTTCCGGATATTCCTAAGTAACAGGGGCAATATAGAAATCAATTTAGCTACATGGAGAGAAGGTGGATGACAACAGCTGAGAATTCAATCAACTGTACCGAGCTGGTTTGGAAATGTGATACGTACCTTCATGCCTGCCTCAACCCTACCACTAGGAGGGTTGGAACTCCTGCTATTGAAACTTAGCCCAGTGGTGCTAGAGTGGAATGTTCTATTAAACAATTGAGCATCTACCTTACAAAGGGATTGTTGGCCGCACTCATCGCTCTTTGAGCTTTCAGAAACTACACAAACAGACGGTTTAATTGTATCTGATTCTCTATTCTCGCTGAATTCTAAATATCAGATGCTTGTCTCTGAAGTCGGATACATATATGCGTTGTACAGTAACGGTAAAGGTATTTAAATCAAATTGTTGTGGATGCCCTGTCACATACGTAGGTCCCAGAGAACATGATAGAATTAATGTCTTTCCCGAATTTCCACTTGGTAGGGAGGCTCTTAACCACAATACTGCTTGGTCAAATTGTTTTTAGAAAACAAAATGCGGTTCAGAACGGATTAGCAGATGTATATGAGACAAGTAGGAGGACCCGGAAAAGCGTTAATAGGTTCCTTTTTCGTATCGAGTCGACTTCTGTATGAAAAGACTATAAGCTAATATAGTTCATCAAGTTCGTGATATTTAACATCATTTTACCAATTAGGTCAGACAAAAGCCTTTTTGCGATCCTTATAATCCTTTTTTTTTTTACACTATTGCCTTTTTTTTTCTTTTTCATTTATGACTTTGCCTCCATGAAAACTTTCGTCCGTGACTGAGGCGTATAGAATATAACATTGCATATACTTATATGTATATACACAAATGTATATACACAGTTTCCCACACTTCCTTGTTCCTAGCCGTACCTTTTACATTGATTTTTTTCATCTTATTTACATCAACTGGATGCAATGAATTCGTAGATAATTCATTTATTATTATTATTATTATTATTATTATTATTATTATTATTATCAATTATTACCATTATCATTATTCGTTATCGTAATTGTAATTATTACGAAGATTATCATCACTATGATTATCATTATCATCATCATCATGTACCCATGGATGACACTAACAAGCAATCTTCTCATCACCTTCAACTGCCTAATTGTTTCGATGATATATTTCTCATTAATATTCATGGCATCTTTAAGGCCCTCCTTGATCAGGTAGAATTATCGGGATTATCATAATCCACAGATGGAAATCCAGTGAATGATTAGACACACAGAGGCATCGCCACAAAACAAAGAGAATGCAGGACGTTGATGTATATCAACTGACTGTAATATTTCTTTTTGTGTGTTTCCCCTGATGATGTGATTATTACACGAAAGTGCACTTGGGAACTTATCGCGTTCCATTTTCCCCGTAGACTCGTAGGAATATCTTGGTCACGCGCAAAATTGTGATCCTTAAATAGATAGATAGATAGATAGATAGATAGAAAGATAGATAGATATAGATGAATGTGTGTGTGTGTGTGTGTGTGTGTGTGTGTGTGTGTGTGTGTGTACCGTTGAACAGGAAATCGTGAAAGACATAGAAGTCATTCCTGAAACAATAGCTGACTTTCCCTCCCGTGCTACTGACTCTTGCAACACAACTGAAACTTTAAAGAACACTCAGATCCAGCTACTCCCCAGCAACAGGTCCTGATACTCCCTTAGCAATAGGTTCTGATACTCCTCCATCAACGAGTTTTGACTCTCCCAACAGCAGGTCCTGACACCCCCGGCAACAGCGTTCAGACTACATATGAAACTTCCACATAAAACATTTTTGGCCCAGTGGCAATGTGGGCTCTTAATGACATCATCAACACCTTTTCTGGCTACCCAACAAAATCCTAAACATCTGAAAACTTGCCAACATAATACCCGTCTTGAAACCCTCCAAATCACCCATCCTCTTCCACCAACCGTCCTGCCGCTGCGTTCAGTATCCAAACTTCTTAAGAAAAAAAAAAAACGATCATCCGCAACTGAAATGACTGGGTCCAGTCACATTCTGGATGGCTCTAACCAACAACAAATCACCCTCCCGCACAGTATTAGTGGCAATCGATATCAACAAAGCATTTGACACTGTCTCCCGCCACATCCTCACACCAGCCTCCATAACAAGTGATATACCAGAGTGCCGCAACCATGATTTTGGCACTTGTCTACCTCTTTCTACTGAGGATTAGGTTCCCTAGTACAACTAGTACTTACTATCATAAATTCCATTTAATATAGACATTAGGTATGCATTTACTCCGCCTGCGACTTTCGAATTCCATGTCTGCTAAAGACATTCGTTTTATTAGGTCAGGAACGCCAGTAGAACAATATTCTTCTTATAGAAGATTATCACACTTTATAGACTTACAATGACCCACATAAGTGACAAGATGTAATGAACGAAGATACAGGTGCATTTTCCCAGAGAGGGTTTAACCTAGCTGTTATCAGCTGCCACCCAGCCCACACGGCCAGTAGCTCCATATTCTCCACCGATCTTCGATACTCTACCCGCTGTAAAACGCTGCCATTTTACTCTCCCCCAAAAAACACTGGCGAGGCTGCTTTATACCATCGGCTCTTGTGATACAGGCACACTATCACGTGCGGTTCTAAATCTCAGGAGTTACCTGGACATTGGCTGCGTTGGTCTCCTGCAGGGGAGCCAGTCGAAGTGCTTTGTGTAACTCAGCGCTTCGAGGGTCTACAGTGGCTGTGTCTGTATCCTGCAGGGGAAATGGTCTGGCCAAGCGCTGAAGACTGGGGTGGTAAATTGGTCCTGTATTGGCAGCGTTGGTCTCCGGCAGGAGGGTCTTGTTAAAGGTCTGGTCTAAGGCGGTGCCACAGGTCGTGAGCTGCTTATGGCGTTATCCAGCTGTCGTTCCACGGGACCAGCGTTTGTTATTACCAGCGTCCATGATGATCCCAGGTGAAAACATCCACCTCTCTTATTTACCTTCGCTTTGTACAGCTGTGGAAGAATTAGGTATTCCCGCATCTATTGCGAGCCTTTACAGCAACGGCTAATAATTTCTTTGCATGGTTCGCGTTGATTCTTATTGGATAATTCAGTATCATATGTACGTTGATTTACAATCACCCCAGAACTCCCATTCCTAAAGGGTTCTGGTGTTAAGCCAGGATCCTTCTCTTTAAAACTTCTTGTAGCTCCATGGCTGCGTTGTGTTCAGTAGCAGGGACTGGGTGGACTCCTTCGAACTGTAAAGTCCTCCGACGAGGCTGTTCTGTATTTCGTCAACTGACAGTGCTGCTGCCTAGTCAAAGGTGTTTCCACATGCATTGTAGCCTCCTAGCTTCACCCAAGCACTGAAACCGAGATCACAACCAAAACAAGAAAAACACGCACCAGAGAAAACAAGAATTCGCTCGAAAACACAATTCTCTTCACACTGATTCCAGCAGATTTTTTTTCCCCAGAGGCTCGGAACTACATAACAAGGAAGGTGAATGGCTTTGGTTCCACCACTGCAAACAACCCAGTCCCTGATCTATGTAACAGGATCCCGCCACAATCCAATTATACCAATTCCCCCTTTATTCCCACCCCTAAGCCCTTTGTCTTTCTGGTTTATTTCGACTCTCCGACGCACAGACGCCAACAAACCTCCTGACTTGAATAGAAATCTTCCTTAATGGTTGGGAAAATGTAACTAAAATTAGTTCCATTCCTCGGCAAACTTTTCAGCTCTTTGTTCTGCGCCGCCACCTTCCCCCCCAAGCGCCTCTGGAAACAAGCCAATATACACGACGATCTTTCACCAGAGAGGGAGATCCTCCCTCATCTGATTATAGACTCTGTAGCCTTAACCCGACGCTCTTGTTAAAAAGAGGCCTTTCATCACGCGGGAGAACACTCCTCCACCTCAGAACATTTGGGATTGGACTTTGCTCCTGGATATATCTCTACTGCTGGTCTCCCTGCCGTGCGCGCTGACTGGTTTTCCTCTCCTCTCGCAATCCTGAAAGGAGGAGGAGGAGGAAGAGGAGGTGATGACAGCCAATGGGTGGGTAAAAGATGAAGCGTTCTGATGCCTCGTCAGTCCTGAACACACGCACTTTCCCTGAATGAGAGGCGTTCCATGGCCTCTCCACTCTTCTTCTTCTTCAAGGATTTCTTCCACATCTTACCGTAGACTTAGTGGTGGAACCGGTTTTGCATATAGATCTCTTATGATTTAGCTACGGTCTAAATATTCATAGACTTCATAGTTTTTAATGAATGTCATTAATTTCACGAGAGATAACATTCGCCAGACCTCCTTCTGTTTCCATCTAAGCTTCACGTACCATTTGCAGTTCCTAGTTCTTATCTCACAGCCTCACAGTGCTAAGATAGACTCACCTTGTTTTCACTGCTTCGAAAACTGAATCAGTATCGACCAACATCAAACAGGACAGTATGCTACCGCACTGCTCTTCGCCGACACCTTCTTCAGTGTTCTTAGACCTTAGAAACTCTCTTGAAATCCTCAAACATCCAATGCAGCTGAAACGTTTGGGATGTGAAATTGGATTTAATCGCCCCTGTTTTCCTCTCTGATCCTATACCAAAAGCAGTACCCATCCTCGCTCGAAAAGGTCTTTCCGTACTGCATGAGTGAGGAAAGAGGTGATTTCATTCCTTCTTTCCTCTCTTAGACAAAGGCAATCGAACTCCTTGATCCAGTTCTTGATGACTCCGAAAGATATATTTAAGGAACTACGCATTTCCCCCTGAGGTTCCTCGGTGAATTCATCGCCAGGGGACGAACAAAGATCACCCACAGCCTGTACTGGGAACACACCAAGAAAGGGTTCACTGGACCACATGCAGGAGAGGTATATCGTATTATGCACATGGAAAATCCTGAAAGACGTGGCC
Organism: Panulirus laevicauda; assembly: GCA_032273605.1. NCBI lineage: Eukaryota > Metazoa > Arthropoda > Malacostraca > Decapoda > Palinuridae > Panulirus > Panulirus laevicauda. The sequence continues at coordinate 11,514 of JAUTXX010128563.1, forward strand.
TCCCAGTCTGCACTCAGAACTCATTTCCTAATGGCACGACACTGTGGTATGAAGGACTATATACAATATCACCACTAAATAAGTGCCTTAAATGCAAATGAAAACAGCGAAGACATCCGGGGCTTGAAACTGCTCAGCCCTCTACCTGCAAGTGGTAGAAACACTGTAGATCACACAGGCATAGATACACAGAAATAAGACTGTGTATGTGATTGTAGACCCTCGTGGTGTAGCGGTTAGCGTTCCCAACCGTGACGCATTCACGGGTCGAGCGTATAGGTTCGAATCCTGGATGAAGCAGTAGGTCCCCAGTCAACCCAGCTGTTCATCCACCTCTATGGGTTTGTCGATGAAATGGGTACCTGGTTCAGGCTAGGGTATATATATATATTTCTTTTTTTTATACTATTCGCCATTTCCCGCGTTAGCGAGGTAGCGTTAAGAACAGAGGACTGAGCCTCTGAGGGAATATCCCCACTTAGCCCCCTTCTCTGTTCCTTCTTTTGGAAAATTAGAAACGAGAGGGGAGGATTTCCAGCCCCCTGCTCTCTCCCCTTATAGTTGCCTTCTACGACACACAGGGAATACCCGTGCCGTCTCAGTTAACATAAGAAAAAAAATCTTCAGTAATATGGGAAATAAAGGCACCGAATTAACATTTACCAACAGTCGAGGCTCCAGTTATTCAAAAAGTTTGGTAGGTCGAACGAGCGAATGTTGTTAGAGCAAATTACCAAGGTTTGTGGAAGTGGTTCACATTCGTCTCGAACGAATCCTCGAGACTGGCTACCGAATCATATCGACATGAACCTCGGCGGACATGCCAGCCATCCACTGACTCGTTTGGCTCAACGAAATGCCCCCCCCCCCCCCCATCTTCGTTTACCTACACACAGTATGATTACCGTCGTTAATCATCACTTCGTTACCCATCTGACAGCAACTGTTAAAGTCAGTTGGAGAAGTTTATCAATCACATACTTTCGACGATTTCCAAGATTTCATGGGATATTGTTTCTCATCTTTTTCACCCTTGATGATCAACTCCAATATAAAGCTTTGAACCAGGTTCTGTGATATTCGTTCAAAGTTGACATCTGATCTCGCAAGCCATGCATCATCTACGGACATTAATGGTTGTCTTTGTCCTAAGAGGCCATCAGACGAGCCAGAGCAGGTCAAAACCCCCCCTTCGGTACGTGGTTAAGGTGGGGTACTGCTGAAATAACCTAATGGCGCAGAGATCACAGATCTTAAGAAATGATCAAGCCCGTAAAAGCGAGATTCCACTCGCCATTCGCATCCAGCAAGTGAGGGAGGAAAAGAGTAGGGCCGAACGTGTGTTCGACATTCTCTCCACGTCCCCGTTGTTCGAGGTGAGTAGATGAGGTGGTCAGTCTAACGGCCGCGATGGACAATGTCGCCGTCGAAAACTTATAATGGTGTTTGGCGAAACTTCTTCCCCTCCCGACAACTGGTTAGATTAAACTCCTCCTGCCGGCTGGACGCCTCCTGCAGAAGATTCATTGTCAGGTCGTGAACTCGGGGATGGTTCTTGGGGTGTGTGCACGGAGGAGGAGGAGGAGGGGACCAGTCACTGAGAGACGCGAAGGGGGCACAACTGGTGTGAGGGAGGGACCTGTGAGCGAGATGGGAGGCGGGGACAACAGAACTTTAGAAGGAGGAGGAGGAGGAGGTGATAGCCACTGGGTGGGTATGAGGTAAAGAGCTTTGATGCCTCGTAAGTCCAGAACACACGAGCTGTCCTCACCAATTTGCTTCATCGACTCTTACATTATAAATCAAAGGAGAGAAGGAGACCCTGATGAGACGAGGGGATGAGAGGTGGACTCTAGCAAGACACGGTGATGGAAGGAGAGCTGAGGATCCAGGGTTGTGGAGAGTAACCGACCTCCACTACAGTATACGACCAGCGAACACAACATCGCCTCGCGTTCGCCAGAGGTGGAGAGGCTATGGGGATTCTCGTGTGACTACAGACGAATGTAACAACTGGACGCCGACTGAAGTGTCCGCCAGAATACCATGAAAATGTTCCCCAAGTAAAGCCCATAACAACCAACAACACTGGGAATGTTGTGCGTTGTGGAGTACCATCAATCTACTGACCTGACGTCCATTTAACAGAGTGTCAGTTAAAACGTCCTTAAGTTGTGGGAATCCGCTCGAGGCTCGGGGAATAGAGGAGACAGAAGATAGGACGTCGCTGGAAGGGATGTGAGGACGTGTGTTAAGGCCGGCGGAAGAGATGAATGGGACGGATGTCTTCGTCGGGGATAGATGACGTCTGTATGGGATGGGGGAAACGTCTAAACGGATAGGTCATATCTCACGAGGATTTCTGAAGGGGAGGAAAATGACCAAAGAGAAGGACACTGAGTTAACACAGTGACAGGAGGCTGGGGTCCAACCATGACCCCAGCTGAACTTTAGTCGTGTCCAAAATCTTCTCTCAATTCTTTCCTCATCAGGGCAGTTGCAGCCTAGCCAGTTAATGAAGGAAAATACGACGTTTCTTTAACCTCGTATTATTGTCTGTTGCTGTTTGCCTTAGCATATAAAGAACGTGTGACCATTTACTTTGTGACTTGTAATATCTGTCACATTTGAAAAAATTCGGGTGCAGTTCTTAAATGTTCGTAGAAATCTGAATATTTTATTCAATTCATGCAAGAGAATGAGTTGCCAGATTCTGCAACCTGATAACGAGGGTCTGTTTCATTCCGTTATTGGGAACAAAACATTCGAAGAGCAAATCATTCGATGGAAAGAATAGTCTCACTTGTCCACAAACGTTTTGGGAATTAAGAAAAATCGCTTAGGCTTCCAGAGACATATTCTTACATGTTACTAGAGAGCAAACGCTCCTTTGGGGTGAATATAATGCTCTATTAGATACTAAAGAAATCTAGATGTTTGAGAAACTCATGATATCAATTTGGCGACAGAACGAGGAATTGGAAAATTTTAGACATCAAGGTTCTGCCGAGGTTGACGCTTGGCTGGATCATATTCTTGTCCTCGTGTTTATCCCTCGTCATGAGGAAATATCACTTTACATACGAGAGTGCAATCGGACACCTTTTTACCAGAAAATTGAACTATGATTTACTTTTCTTGTACATGGAAGGGTTTAAGGACGACTTTGATTACGGAAAGGGAAGGGGGAGAGGGAAGGGGAGGGGGTGAAAGTGCGTGAGCCCCTCTCTCTCTCTCTCTCTCTCTCTCTCTCTCTCTCTCTCTCTCTCTCTCTCTCCCCGCCGACTGAGTAGCGTGTCAGGTGGAGAGAAGCATGTGTGTGCACGGACCTCTGACCTCAAGTTAGGAGTCTGCCACGCAACTGAATTTTGGTGTTTCATTGCCTTTCATGACGTAAGATAATACTGGAACTGATGGGTGTCTGCTGCAACACATAACGCCAACACTCACAAACGTGTCGCTTGTGGCAAATGTGAGTGAGGTTTACACTGGTTTTGAAGGTGTAAAACCCGTCGGTGACTCGTATATTATCGTGTGTGTGTGTGTGTGTGTGT